>JAINUT010001903.1:0-160238 GCA_020205555.1 Panax stipuleanatus
CATACTAGATTAGTAGTACGTTGAGGATTCCGCCATTTTATGACTTTATCATATTACAACATATCATAGTGGGCTGACGATCTTTCGATAACAACCAACACTAGGTTCGATTGCATTGATGACTCCATCGTTGACCATTCTACATCATATCAAATGATGCACAAGGTTAAAAATATATTTTGAAAGATTGTCAAATCATTTTTGTCTTAGCCGAAACAAATAGCGTAGACATACGAATAACGGTGTTGTTTTTTTTTAAAACTCATTAGTTCAGTTACCTGACCCAATGTTTTCTCAAGAAAACCGAAGTGCAAACACTAGCACGAAGTCAATAATTATTGAAAATCTAGCGTAGCTAGAGGATTTAGAAAAATCCA
This sequence comes from Panax stipuleanatus, assembly GCA_020205555.1. Taxonomy (NCBI): domain Eukaryota; kingdom Viridiplantae; phylum Streptophyta; class Magnoliopsida; order Apiales; family Araliaceae; genus Panax; species Panax stipuleanatus. The sequence goes on from JAINUT010001903.1 coordinate 378, forward strand.
AATTTCTCCATCACTTCAATCTCTTACTACCATCAATGCTCACTATTCCAAAACTCTTATATAATATATCTATTCTCAGTACAGTACGCCAACTTACCATACCATGGAAGTTCAGGAACTTACCACAATCATATGGGTTGAGGAACTTATCCTAATCAGACCAAAATCGTCCATTCGCTGAGGGGTCCCATCATACGATTATGAGTCACGAACTTGTCATAGGCATGAGTCTTAAGAACTAGCACCTAAACTTAATATTATCTTATTATATCTTAGAAATCTCTATCTATCAAAATAAATATGAGAAAAGAATCACCTTTCCGCCATATGTATAATGATACCGCGACACTAACATTCCAACGATTATCAATGTGACACACTCAGTGCAAGCACAAAACTTCTGCCCATACAAAAGTTTGTACAACTAAGCCATCACATGAGTCCTCAATGGAATTCCAACACTTAACTATATCTTACTCTATCACTTGCTCATTACGGGCTTTCTATGTTTCACCACAAACAACTCCTCATGAGTTCATCTCGTACTTTATCATAGTACATTCTCTTATAGCATCAAGCTATACATACTTAGTCATTACAGACTATCTATCATTTCACAGTTCAATCTGATCACGTCGTGATCATCACTATACCTTAGGGTTCTTCCCCTATTATCAACCAAACTCCATCTGAGTTCATTCTCATTATCTTTGTCATATACATCTCATAAACATCATCTTAGCATTTTTATTACCGGAGTTAGGAAACTCCTGATTCTCATTCTCTAGATATTTTGAGATTCTTCTTTGAATCTTCATTTAGATATATTTTAATCTTATCTTTTACTCTCTCAGGTTATAGTCTAAGGTACACTTACCTAAGGTTTATAACCTACAGCTTTGATACCAACCTGTGACGCCCCCAAATCCACGTTCCTTCGAAACCTCGGATTCGGTGCAGTCACGATACTACTAACGCCAAACTATTATATCTTTTATTCATTACTAAAAGAATACATCTTTACTTTTTACAATTTAGAATATAAATTCTATTTATATCCAAGATCTCATCTTTACATCATATTCGATGTTACTAAAATGCGGAATAATTTAAACTTTTTCAATCCTCCTTGAATAAAATCTTTTCTTGATTTCATAACTTGAATCAATTACAACCCTTGAATCAATTATAAAATATTATTCCTTCTTATCTAAGTTATCGTATAAACATTAACAACTCAACTCGATATCCTCTATGTATTAATTAATACATTCTTACAATACAACAAGTATTAAATAGTGTAAGCAACTATCGAGTACATCATCTAGAATCTAAACATGGTCCAGACAATAATCTAAGTAATATTCTTCAATGCGATACTATCTATCTTTATCAATCAAGAAGCACGAAATCTTTATCATGAATCCTTAACCTGCAAAAGTGGTTATTTGCAAGAGTGAGCTCGACAGCTCAGCAATTCTAACAGTCCTCATGCATCACATAGCATATAACATCATACTCAGTTCATGCATTTATAAACAGTTTATATTTACTACGCATGTTACTTTTCACATAACAAGTATATCATCAAAGATCAACTTTCAATCTCATTTATATCTCATATACAGTTCATATATAAGTTCACATTATCACAGCATAATATAATTCAACTAACAGTTATTGAATTCATATATCAAATAGGAACTGAAAGACTTGCCTGATTCGTAGTTTAACAACTACGACTTAACTAGCTTAAAGCTATCTGCACTTTGTGTATTCCTACACAGTTATATAATCATGGATTTACATCCATCAGTCATACATTTCATATGCTCTTAATAGAATAACAATTCGTATATCGTTTTCTAATCTTGGTTTCGTTTCACTCTATCTTAGGATAACCACGATGTTACAACATCATACCTTCATACTTATTCTATAGAAACCATTCTATTTCGGTCCTTAGGGTCCTCAAGGAAAATAACTTAGGACCAGACAGTTAACAAACTGTTCTTGGCAGCTCTGCAACAAGGCGCGGCCGCGCGGCAATTTAGCTTGGGAGTGGCGCGGCCGCGCGACTCCCTGCCAGAACCAGAACTTTAATTTCATAAACTTAGTTTGGTCCTAACATATCATGCATTCTGATATATATTATACACACACATTAAGTAGGCATGCTCGTGCTTATACTACACATGTATACTTAATCACATAGTCTATGCTTTTGAAATTCATTTTCTCGAATATGCGTGCATAGGTGAAATCCATGTTTCATCACATGATGCTTATGTCAACATGTCTATAGGCATAATGAATCCTAATATACATGCTCGTATGATCATAATATAACTCACTTCGTGTTTGATGCTATCATCTTACACATTCTAAACTTTTTATAAAAATCGCTTTAAGTCAACAAAGGTAACTAAGTATATGCAAAGTACCTCGTAGTCATGACTCTCACGTATTAGAACACATACATAAGCCACTTTTACATGCTCAAATGATCAGAACGTGGACATCCTATATATATGTCCAAAAACTCTAAGTTTGTCTTTTGGAATCATTTTTAATTTAAACAATGTGTTCTAGTGTATGCTCAATACCTTCGACTCACATATCATGCATATCTAAACCATATAATCATGCTTAAAAAGTCAGAATATAAACATGACTTATATACGCCAAAATTCATTTATAAAACCTTAAGTTTTCATCAAAAACTCCACTACAACAAGGTATAATTGTTTACTATTAGCCAAGGTAATTAATCAACAACTACCTTCATACCCATTGATACACATAACCAAGACACTTACACATGTCTCAAAAGTCCGACTCAAAGAACACAAAATTCGTCAAGTCTCATTTTCAAAACTTTACGTTTTCTTTTAGGAAATTATGTTAAACCAACTAATACAACTCACTATGTGCATGACAACCTTAGTACACATTTCAGACCCCTTTATGAAATTATTAGAGTCTAACTAGTATGCTTAGCCAACCAGAAAACACAAAATCACCAAGAGTTTCTGTAAAAGGCGCGGCCGCGCCCCATTTGTACTAGGGAGACGCGCGGCCGCGCGTCCCCGTTTCCAAACCAGAAGCTTTACTGCTTCGGCAGTTTCTTAGCCCAACCTCAAAAATTCTTTCACGAACTTGATTCTAAACATGCCACATTGTATTTTAAGATGTTACTAGGTCTATATAACCACTAACAATCAATACTTGCTCACAAAATCATAAATTCCATACTAAATTTCAAGAATTAAGAATTCTTAGAAACAAAATAAAGAACAAGAGACATGGAGGAGATTATACCTCTGCAATGAAATTATTAATTCTCACTTCCTCTTCTGATATGTATACAAGTACCCACTCTCTATATGCTCTCAATTCCAACTTAAACAATTCTCAGCAAATGAAAACATGAAGGAGAAGAGCTAAATATATAGGAAAATTATGAACCAGTCAATGAATTCCTTCATTGAATCAAACCAAGAGATTGAAGGTTTGTATGTTGGTTAAGGTGGAGTGGTTGAATGGTTGGTAGAACCCATCATGATCCCCACTCCCCATTGATCATTGCTAGCTAGATTGCTGATTTTGAGATGGTAGGGAGTAGAATAGCCTTGAGTATTTCACGTGAATGAGAAAAGGAAGAGAAAGTGGGCACTTAATATGGGACAATGCCACTAAATCTCAGCAACTTGCTTACAATTACCTCATACTAATGTTATATAGTCCACCACTTACCAAGGCTATATCACATTTCATTTTATAAACACATAGGTTATAATATATACATATATACACATTCATACATATAGCTTAGGTTATGAATGAATTGTAAATAAAATCTCTAATTACAATGTATCATATATCATCCATATATATCTCATCTTACCGGATATAATTCTATCGGGTATTATCACATTACATTGTTTCCTTTATTATTAAATTTTATTAATTTAATAATTATTTATAATATATCCATGATATATTATTTTATTTTATACTCATATTTTAAATATACACTACTACATATAACCATGTACCTCATGTACATAGGTTAAGCTAATATTCTAATTGGACTAAATATAATATGGTTGGGTACTATCATCCCACCATTTTCCATAAAATTATTATCACAAATATACTCAAATATTATAATGATAATTAATATCAACCATTCATTTTCTTCTAATACTTCCAATTAAATCCCCTTGATTTAACTTCATTATTTATGCCACACAATGCATAATTATGTGAACTTAGTACTTAATAGTCCACAAGTTTATAATAATATAATCTCCTAAGATAATATTATACTCAATGTTACATCTTATAATATGTTCATAAAGTAATACCATTACATTACTAATTTACATGTTCTCTATTATAATCAATATATTACCCTCCTATGGGTAATACCCAATGGTCAAAGAGGAGTTGGTGGCTAACTCCACCAACTACTACTATTCATGGTCCTTCCTCATCATTACATCTTATAACATGCTCATGGTGTAATTACATTTCTTATTATATGCTTTCTTAGCAACAATGTAGTAATTGAATTAACAAGCTCTACACACCAATGTATTGCATCTATTCATTATCAAGCTATTATTCTCCTATGGTTATTACCCAAAGGGCAAAAGGGAAGTTGGTGGCTAACTCCCACCAACTACCACTATTCATGTACCCTAACCACTTAATTGACCATTATTGCTCTCACATGGACTAACTTGCAAGCTTATATCTAATAACTTAATGTTATTACCATATGATATGATAGGGTCACACATACACCCAATCATATAATTCATGTACATTTGACAATACCGAATATATTTTAATTGAGTAGTGTCACACCCCATTATTATAACTTTATTATTACACTTAATCATATAGTTTCCTATATTATATAGTTTTCTTGAAGTGTCACACTTCATTCCATATTATATAGATGTAGCTACTATATAACTTATAATTACACATTATTGCACATAGGAATCTATTCACATAATAATAATAATTAATTCCATTAATTATTCATTCATTAATTTATTTATATATAGCAAATATGTTTTAATGTATTTACCATATTAATTAATCACACTTATTACATCATACCAAAAACATGTAGGGTAATATTATTATTCAAAAATAATATTTGCTCCTTTATTAAAATAATTCAATATTAGAATTTATTTTAATATCCTTTATAATAATTAATTCTCTTTCTTTTCTATAAATTGTTCCCAAAACAATTTCTTCAAATATTTATTTAAAGATATAATGATTTCCATTTCTCTTTAATAACGTATATATATATCTATTAACGTTATTTGTACATTAGACTTTCACACATATTACCATTCTAAGTAATATATAGAAGGTACTAATTATAATCATATATTCAACATATATATTAATTCACTCCTTTACTTAAGTAAATTAAACATTGTACTATATCATCATAGTTAATTAAGATTCAATACTGACATTATATTATTCCATAATATAACTCCCAACTTAAATTAACTAATATTTATTCTTATTAGTTAATTCCTTAACTAACTCATGCTTCACTATCCAAACCTATTCACGGATAGCTTAAGTGCTATTAATAACCTATATTATAAACATACGAGTTATTAGTACACATACACAAGAATATGGTGATTATACATTAAGGGTATTTAATGTCACTAACTTGCTATGATAAAATAATTCTATAAATTATTTAATATCGATAGGAATTTATCCACTTCCTTTACCTCAATTGAATCGTCTCTAAAATAAATAACAAATATATATATTAATAATATATTCATTAATCACAAAAACACATATTACATAGTCCATATTACCTTATGTAATATTATACCACATACCTCATATCACATATATATCTTTTTATTCGAACCCATCTCACGGTTTAAGAATTTTATTTATTAAATCCTTATTTAATAGTATCTAAAAATTCGGGTTCTTACAATAGTGATGGAATTGCTCCTTTTGATGCTAATTTCAACTTGAACGAAGTAATAGGACTCAAAATCATAATATTTTGACAATTTGAGAGAACTAATGAAACAGTAAGAAGGTTTCCCTAAATGAAGACTTGTGTTAGATGTACGGATCGTTTTGAAGGCACTAGTGATGGAATTGTTCCTTTTGATGCTAATCAAACTCGAACGAAGTCATAGGACTCATAATCACCTCTTTCTTTGACAATTTGAGAGAACCAATGAAACAATAAGGTCTCCCTAAATCAAGACTTTTGTGAGATTTACGCATCATTTTTAACGCGATAGTCATGGGATGGTTCATTTTGATGCTAATCAAATTAGAACGAAATAATAGGACTCCTAATCACCTCTTTCTTTGATAATTTAGAGAACCAATGAAACAATAAGAAGGTCCCTCTAAATCAAGACTTTTGTGAGATGTACGCATCATTTTTATCGCGATAGTCATGGGATTGTTCATTTTGATGCTAATCAAATTAGAACGAAATAATAGGACTCCTAATCACCTATTTCTTTGATAATTTAGAGAACCAATGAAGCAATAAGTAGGTCTCCTTAAATGAAGTCTTGTACGAGAAGTACGCATCGTTTTGAACGTGATAGTAATGGGATTGTTCCTTTTGATGCCAATTAAACAAGATTGAGGTTATAGGACTCATAATCACCTCTTTTTTGATAATTTTAGAAAACCAATGAAACAATAAGGTCTCTTTAAATGAATACTTGTGTGAGATGTATGGATATTTTTGAAGGCACTAGTGTTAAAATTGCTCCTTTTGATGCTAATCAAACTAGAACGAAGTCATAGGACTCATAATCACCTCCTTCTTTGAAAATTTGAGAGATTCAATGAAACAATAAGAAGGTCTCCCTAAATTATAAAGAGTTGTGTCAGATGTACGCATCATTTTAAACGCGATAGTTATGGGATTGCTCCTTTTGAGGCTAATCAAATTAGAACGAAGTAATAGGACTCCTAATCACCTCTTTCTGATTTAGCAAAATCTCTTTCTTTGATAATTTTAGTGAACCAATGAAACAATAAGAAGGTCTCCTTAAATGAAGACATGTGTGAGATGTACGCATCGTTTTGAATGTGATATTAATGTGATTGCTCCTTTTGATGCTAATCAAACTAGAACGAAGTTATTAGACTCCTAATCACCTCTTTCTTTGACAATTTTAGTGAACCAATGAAATAATAAGAAGGTCTTCTTAAATGAAGACTTGTGTGAGATGTAGGCATTGTTTTGAACGTGATAGTAATGGGATTGCTCCTTTTGATGCTAATCAAACTAGAACGAAGTTATAGGACTCCTAATCACCTATTTCTTTGACAATTTTAGAGGACCAATGAAACATTAAGAATGTCTCCCTAAATGAAGACTTGTGCGAGATGTACGCATGATTTTGAACGCGATAGTCATGGGTTTCTCCTTTTGACGCTAATCAAACTAGAACGAAGTAATACAACTATTGATCACCTTTTTCTTTGTAAATTTGAAATAACCAATGAAACAATATGAAGGTCTTCCTAAATGAAGACTTGTGTGAGATCTACGCATCGTTTTGGACTCGACAGTGATGGAATTGCTCCTTTTGATGCTAATTTTAACTTGAACGAAGTAATAGGGCTCAAAATCACAATATTTTGACAATTTGAGAGAACTAATGAAACAGTAAGAAGGTTTCCCTAAATGAAGACTTGAGTGCGATGTACGGATCGTTTTGAATGCACTAGTGATAGAATTGTTCCTTTTGATGATAATCAGACTAGAACGAAGTCATAGGACACATAATCACCTCTTTCTTTGATAATTTGAGAGAATTAATGAAATAATAAGAAGGTCCCCCTAAATTAAGACTTTTGTGAGATGTACGCATCATTTTTAACGCGATAGTAATGGGATGGTTCATTTTGATGCTAATTAAATTAGAACGAAATAATAGGACTCCTAATCACCTCTTTCTTTGATAATTTAGAGAACCAATGAAACAATAAGAAGGTCCCTCTAAATCAAGAATTTGTGAGATGTACGCATCATTTTTATCGCGATAGTCATGGGATTCTTCATTTTGATGCTAATCAAATTAGAACGAAATAATAGGACTCCTAATCACCTCTTTCTTTGATAATTTAGAGAACCAATGAAACAATAAGTAGGTATCCTTAAATGTAGACATCTGTATTCTTCAAAGAAGCAATGTTTCTCTCTCTAGGATTTTTGCTCTGCCCTCTCTCTAGTTTTTTTTTTTCCAAATCTGTCCGCCTTTTGCCCCCACCTAAATTTTCCAGTTCTTCAACTAATTTCCCCGATTTCCTCTTTTCGTCGGGTTTGTCCTTGCCTTTCATTTTTTGTTCTAACTCCTCCCTTTTCTACTTCTGTCCCCACCCTCACCATATATTCTCCGGTTTTATTCCTTTCCTTTTCTGTTCCTCCGATCGTTCTTTCCGTTCAACCTATTCCTCTCTTCTTCCCTCGTTCCGGTAAATCCCCAGTTGTAGTCCTTTCTCTCTCCACCTTTCCCACCATGGTCGATTTCTCCCATCTCTCGGCTGGAAATTCGGTCAGTAGTGACTCTAGTGACTTATTTGCTGAGTTCGGGGTGTCTAAGCCTAATTCCCCCATTATTGATGATTCAGCTATGGCTGAGTCGGACCCCCTCCCAGTTGCGGCCCCTGTGGCTGTTTCTGTTGTTGCGGACTCTTCATCCGATTCTGAGTCTAATAGTGTAGCAGATGTTAATGTTGGGGCCACCCTTGGGCCTTCCATGTCTGATATTTTCAAAGCGGCCCAACAACTCTCGCATCAAGGTCGGATCGATGTAGCTGATGAGCGAAAAAAGAACAACACTCTCTTGGACTTCATCATTGCTAAGGGGTTCTCTATTCAGAATGTGAATGATTTCGCAAATAAAGGTAAATCCGTAAGGATCGTGGATGAACACGATATGTTCATTAAAAGTCCCATTCGAACTTCAGACTCTATGATGTTGGTTTCTACTCTGGTCTCTTAACTGGGCATTGTGTATGGATCAGCTCCGGTCCTTCCCTCAGATGTACATCCTGCAAAGATACCTCCTCCTGAAGAATATGCTAGATTGACAAAATCTGGTGAAGGACCTTCATGAGCCTAAGGGGTCTAACAGAATGCTTGATAAAGACGGGTCAACCTTTCAACAGACTGTGGGTGCAGACCCTATTCCTATGGGTCATGCCCAGGCTCCTAAGCAGTCGTGGAGTGAGGTAGTAGCTAAAGGAGAACCTATTCATAGTCTCAAGCTCAAGATGGATTATTTTCCTCCTTCCCCCCCTGAATCGGAAAATGGGCCTATTCGAATTCGACCTCCTTCTGAGGTTCTTTTGCTGGGAAACTCTCTTTGGAACTCCTGTCTGGTGGGCAGTTTCCTCAACTCCAGGTTACCGTTTAAGATGGTAGAAGAGAATGTCCATAAACTTTGGGACAAGAATGGTTTACAAAAGGTTTACCTTCAGGATAAGGGTTTTTTCATCTTCAAGTTCTCTTGCTCCCAATAACTAGATAATATACTTGCTCTAGGTCCTTGGTACAGTTCAAATAAGCTCCTCTGTCTCAAACAGTGGAAAGAAGGTATGGATTTCAAATTTGAAACCTGCACTAAAGCTCCGATTTGGGTCAAATTCCATAATATCCCTCTATCCTACCTCTCTCCCGCTGGTTTGAGCTACCTTGCAAGTGGTATTGGTAAACCTCTCTTTGCGGATAAACTTACAGAAAAATTAGAGCCTATGTCCTTCGCAAAAGTGTGCATTGAAATTTCTTCTGCCTCAAATCTCCTGGATTACCTGGAAGTGGTTGTGATCGGTGAGGAAACTCTTGACGAAAAAGTGGTTTCGGTCAGGGTGGAATACCAGAATAAACCCCTTTACTGTTCCTTCTGCAAATCTTTTGGACATTCTCTCACTCGGTGCCCTTCTGCGAATTTTAGATGGGTTCCAAAAGGTCCAGTCCCAGTCTCTGCCCCAGTCTCTGCCCCTGTCTCTGCCCCTCTGACTGCTGCTCAAGCCGCTAATGCTCCTCTTTCACCGTGTCTCCCCAGCCTAACCCGACACTGGATGATAATTGGACTGTTGTTGCCAAAGGATTTAAGGGACCTAAACTCAACTCTGACCCCCTGAACATTCCGGGTGTTGTGACCCCTGTCCCTAACCCAGTCTCTAACCCTTTCAATCTTTTAGCTCCAGCAGCGGGAACCCTTGCCGATGCTTTCTCAGATACAGATATCACTCCGCCCCCCAAATCCTCTTGTTGAGAAATTAAAATGTATTCATGAAAAGGAAGGTAGAGATGTTAAGCATAAAGCTCGGATTCCTTCAGACCAAGGCCAGCCTTCAAAGAAGAAAAGTAAAGGGGGTGTGAACCCAAAAATTCCAACTTAACCAATTTTATGGTTAGTTTTTGCTCTATGAATATTAGAGGTGTAAATAGTAGGGCCAAGCAGGCCAGTGTAAAGGCCTTAATAAATAAATTTGATATCTCTTTTGTTGGCCTTGTTGAACACGGGTCAAAGCTCCCAATGCCAGTTTTGTTGCTCAGGTGATTTGCAGGAAATGGAAATGGTTTTTTAACTATGATTACCATGAAAATTGGAGAATATGGATAGGTTGGAATCCTGATATTTGGGATGTTACTATTATTGGAAAATCCTCTCAACTTATCCATTGTAGTGTTGTGTTATTGGATCTTAACATCCAATTTTTTGTCATGGTCATCTATGGCCTTAACACTCCGGCTGAAAGGAAGTTCCTTTGGAGGGATCTGAGTGCTATTCTTATACCCACTAATCTGCCATGGTGTATTCTGGGGGACTTCAATGAAGTTAAGCATCTTTCTGAAATTAATGGGGGCAATGAAGTTTGGGATAGTGGTATGCAAGACTTCATGGAATGTATTGAAAAGATATCTTTGGTCGACCTTCGCGCTATAGGCCCATGTCATACTTGGTGGGATTCCCATCTCCAGAGCCCTATTTATCAGAAACTGGATAGAGCAATGGTTAATTCTGACTGGTTGCACCAATTCTCCCTCTCTCAGGCCATTTTTGCTCCTCGGGACCTCTCGGACCATTGCCCGATTATTGTTCAAACAGGGTTAAAGTTACCTCGCATCCCACAGCCTTTCCAATTCTTTAATTACATGGTGAACCTCGGAAACTTTCATGATGTTGTCAGGAATGCTTGGAACTGCCATGCGATGGGTGATCCTCTACAGATTTTAGCGAGTAAGCTTAGATCAGTTAAGAGGGCCCTTACTGATCTAAACAGAACTTATGGCAACTTATCTTCAAATGTTCGAACAGGCTAGGGACCTGCTTCACTCTACCCAGATTAATATTTCTCGTGACCCTTCTGATCTTTCTCTTCTGGAACTACAGAGAACTCAAACTGACAGCCTCTGGGCTGCTCTCCGCTATGAGGAATCTCTCTTGAAACAAAAGTCCAGAGTTCAATGGCTCAAAGACGGGGATAGGAACACAGGTTTCTTTCATAACCAAGTCAAAGCTAGATGGAATCAAAATAAAATTCTATCTATTATCAATTCTGAGGGGCAACTCGTAAGTGGACAGCATGAAGTTCAACTTGCTGCAGTTAATCATTTCCAATCCCTGATTGGATCTCCCTCCAGTACTAGTGTCTTTCAACTCCAAAGCCTGACTTCCCATCCAGTTCGTACCATCTCCCTCTTAGAAGTCGCTGCCCTTGACAATGATGTTAATGACGAAGATGTCTTGTCTACCCTTAAAGCTCTAAAGCAAAATAAGAGTCCGGGTCCTGATGGCTTCAATGTTAACTTCTTTTTATCTTGTTGGGACATTGTTGGCCCGGTTTTCTCTCTTGCAGTCAAATCCTTTTTTCAGCGTGGGTGCCTCCTTCGTGGGACTAACTCCACTGCTCTTGCCCTGGTCCCTAAAGTGCCCAACCCTACTTCTTTGTGGGACTTTGGCCAATTTCTTACTGCAATACCACCTACAAATGCATCTCCAAAATTCTGGTCAACAGACATAAGGGCATTCTTCCTCGAATTATTTCCCCCTTCCAAGCTGCATTTGTTCCAGGTAGACGTATTGGGGATAATATCCTTCTGGCTCAAGAACTTTTTAGGAACTATCATAGAGGTTCGGGTCCAGCTAGATGTGCTCTGAAAATCGACCTCCAAAAAGCGTTTGATTCTGTCTCTTGGGATTTCTTATTTGCAGCCTTGAAGCTTTTTAATTTTCCCCCCAAATTTATTTTCTGGATTAAGGCTTGTGTTGTCTCTGCTTTGTACTCGGTTAAAGTTAACGGGGGCTTATATGGCTATTTTAACGGTGCAAAGGGTCTTCGACAAGGAGACCCACTTTCCCCATGCTTATTTGTTATTGTTATGGAAGTTCTCTCCCTCATGCTATCTAAGATGACTGAAACATCTGGATTCAAGCATAATTGGAAAACCAAGAATGTTCGGCTTTCCCACTTATGCTTTGCCGATGATCTTATCCTCTTCTGCCAAGGAGACCTTCGTTCGGTCTCTATTTTGAAAGGCTGCTTTGATAACTTCTCTTCCATTTCTGGTCTGTCCATTAATGCATCAAAAAGCATGTGCTTTCTATCTAATGTTACTCCAAATATTGCTAGTGCTATTACCTCCTTCCTGGGGTTCCAACTGGGGTCTTATCCAGCAAAATTCCTTGCGGTCCCCCTCCTGACTTCCAAACTTAGTGTGGCTGACTGTAGGCCTTTGCTGGAGAAAATTACTAGCAGGATAACTTCTTGGACCAACAGATTTCTCTCATTCGCGGGTAGACTTCAATTGATTAAATCTGTTATCTTCTCTATGCAAGCTTTTTGGTCTTCATTTTTCATTCTTCCTGCTGCAGCTCTTAAAGACCTAAAGAGCACGTTATGCAGATTTTTATGGAAAGGACCCTCACTTATGAAACATGGTGCTAAAATTGCTTGGAACAAGGTTTCTCTCCCAACCTCTGAAGGTGGTCTTGGCATTAAAAAATTAGAGGAATGGAACAAAGCCTCTATTCTTTTGCATTTGTGGAATATTGTTAGCCCTTCTTCCCCCTCTGTGTGGGCAAAATGTGTCAGAATTTATGCTCTTAAAAACAAACATTTCTGGTGTATGGATGCCCCGAACGACTGCTCCTGGATTTGGAGGAAAATTCTATCCCTTAGACAAATTGCTTTGCTCCATATTCGCTTCTCTATTAGCAATGGCCGACTCACAAAGCTTTGGTTTGATCCTCGGATTCCGGGTAGAATTCTGGCCACATCCCCTTTCTCTCCTCTTATCTCCAATTCTGGCCTTGGGCCTGATGCTCGGGTCAGTAGCATAGTGGTCAACTCCAGCTGGCAGCTTCCTTCCTCTAACCACCACTCGGTTATTGAGTTTAGGCAAAGCTTTAATTTTTCTAGTATCTGCAATTCTAGAAGAGAAGACTTCATTATGTGGGATAATGTTAAAGCTCATGATATTTCTTCGTCGACCCTCTGGCAGTCCATCCGTTGTCATGGGCAAAATGTGGACTGGCGTCATCTAGTTTGGCATAATTACATCCCTCCAAGATATTCGTTTTTCCTAGTGGCTTGCTTTTCAGAAAGGTTTGCAAACAAAGGATAGACTTGCAAACTTTGGGCTTGATGTCAACACTCTATGCTTGCTTTGCAATGCACACACTGAAACCTTTAATCATTTATTTTTCGACTGCTCTTTATCCTTTCATATTCTTGTCACTGTGTTGCGGAACTGTGGCTGGAAAGGTCTTTCTCGAGACTGGTCTAGCATTACAAATTTCATTATCACTGGGCCTAAAAAGGCTATCCATATGGGTATCCTTAATCTTGGACTTGCCGCCTCTGTTTACCATATCTGGCAGGAACGAAATGCTCGGTTGCATGGTAAAGGCTCTACCTCAGTTAGACACCTTTCTCGCACTATCTTACAGATTGTTAAAAGTAAACTTCATTCTATCCACAAATTTCAGAAAGTTAAGGATATGCCATGCTTTTCTGGGCTAGCCATGTATATTCCTGCTTAAGCAAATTTTGTATCTACAGTTTCTTTGGGGCTCCTTCTTTATGAGTCATGATGCCATCTGCTGAGGTCCAGTTCTGTTCTGGTCCTTAGCTCAGCTTGGGTCTAGTGATAGGCTGGCTGGCTGCATGTTTGGTTATGGACTGACTGCTCTCATTGGCTGTGACGAACAAGATTTTTGTAATTTAATGTGAATATTTATTGAATTAAATAAATATCAATGATTTAATTATTGAGTTAAATAATTAATTGATGAAATTATGGTAGATTAATTTAATTATATGTGTCACGTTAGTTAAATTAATGTGGTGAATTTTCTATTCAAAGTATGTATTTAATTGAGCTTATTTGATTAATATATTAATTAATAAGCATAATGTTATTCTAATTAATTTAATAATTAATTAGAGATTTAATGATTTGACATAATTAATAAATAAGAATTTTAATTATGTGACTATGTGAATTATTGTGGAATTATGCAATTTTATTTAATTGATTTAAATAGGATTATTGATTAATTAAAAGTGTGACATTATTAAACTATATTATAGTAAGTTAATTAAATTAATGGGAAAGGAAGAATAAAAGGGGCAAGCAAACAAGCCTTAGTGGGGGTTGGAGCCAGTTAACCCATTATGGGATTAACTGACGACCCATAACCCACGACTTCTAATTACACGTATATCATATATCATATATTGCATTCATCAGTTAAGAAAGTTAGAGAACACAGAGAGAAAAAGAGAAAAATTTGAGAGAGAGTGAGATTAAAGAAGGTTTGGAAAAATCAAAGGGTAAGAATCCAAGTTATAATCTCTATTTCTCATGTTCTTGAGTTTTCATAGAAAAATTAGTTTCAGTTCTCTGTAAATGAATTTTGTGACTAATACATAAGAAAGTGATTGATATATGTTAGGTAGTATGTATAAATCATTATATGATGTTTATAAACTATTTTGGTTGAATTAATCCATTAGATTGTGTTTAAAAAGAAAGTTTTGAGTTTACAGTGAAAAATATTTGAAAATGGCTTGTATGTATGAAATTTGATGCCTTAGTTGCATGTAAAACTGTAAATTGACGATTTAATGAGTTTGTATATGTAAAAGCAAAAAGAACGAAACTTAAACGGACTGATTTGGTGTTATAACAAATCTGTATTGTGTGATTCATGAAAATTGACGAAACTTTGAAAAATAGCAAAAACATGGAATTTATAGGTTTAAATTTAGTTGTTTAAGTTGTCAAAATCATGCTATAAGTGTTGGGTTATACTTCTGTAAAGTCTAGAATTGATGAGTATGATTAATTTATTGTTTGAGCAAAGTTTTGGGTGCTCTGTTCTATGTCATTCGCGAACTACAGATTCTAAAACTGGCATGTGGAGCTGCAGCGCCAACTTTAAGCCTAAGAGTGGGGCTGCAGCGCCAGTGGAGCTGCAGCGCCAGCTTTAAGCCTAAGAGTGGGGTTGCAGCGCCAGCGGAGCTGCAGCGCCAACTTTAAGCCTAAGAGTGGGGCTGCAGCGCCAGTGGAGCTGCAGCGCCAGACTTAAGCTTAAAGTCCTGCAGCGCCAGTGGAGCTGCAGCGCCATTTTTAGTTCAAATGGTGGAGCTGCAGCGCCACTTGGTAATTTTTCCCAAAAATGAGATTTTAATTATTCAAGTTCAGAAAATGTAATTGGAACCTAATGTAATAAACATGAAGACATGATTAAACATATAATAAGAGGTTAATAACTTATATTACGTGAGTAATTAATAAATTAATTACATGACTTGAATCGTTTATTGTATAGTCCAATAACGTGCTCAAGACTGATGTGTGTGATTCGATACGTATATCGAGTTATTGATTAATATGTATTGTGAACGTATTGATATGTAGGATTTAATAAAGAACGTGAATTATAAATTGTAGCTTGTGCAAGAGGCAAGTTTCCTATCCTTAAACTTGTTTAATATTTTGCAAGTTTTCTAAACTCAAATCTTACTTTTACATTGAGCAAGTTCTTATCCTTGTTTATTCAAGTTGAGATTTTCATATGAGATATTACTATTCTTTTAAGCATGATTCAGCTATACAATACTTATTTGATTGTATACTCTTGAGATTTACCATTCAAGTTGAATATCGATGATATTGTTAAACTTATAGGACTAGTGAACCCTTATTTATTCGACTAGTCCATAGTTGATGTACGTTCTAAATTCTAGAATACTTATTGAGCTTATCCAAACCAAACTTCCTTTGGTGCGAACTCTGATGTCAAAACTGAGACGAACAACCCTTAATAGGGGATTATTTACGCTTTAGCGTTCAGATATTGTGCACAGTATGGTACTAAGGGCTGATCCCCCTAAGTACGAGAAGTAGAGTCCATAGTCTTATGACTGTTAAAGGTTTAAAGCATAAACACTTTAAAACCTAGGACATAGTTCAAGGTCTTATGACCCTCAGATGTTCTTTTGATTCCTATTATTTATCCTCGAGTCAGAAGTTGAGTTTCTTTATTCAAATGTCTTTGATTCACTCGCATGTTATTATATTGTTGTCATATTATTATACTTGTGGGCAATCGTGCTCACTCTTGCGTAATAATAACATTGCAGTTAAGAACGAAAGGTCCGACGAGCCTTCTACTAGCAAAGGCAAAGGCAAAGTCAACAAGTGATGAAGACTTGTTGTTTATTTTAATTGTTAATGTTTCAGACTTATATTAAAGTTGTGTAAGACTTATTTATTTATTTATGTTCCGCACAGATATTTAAAGTTAGTATGATCTGGGATTGATGTATTTATTTTCAAATGTTGTAACCACATAAGGGGAGGATTATTTCTATTTATTTCATGGTTTGTTTTTATTATGGGTAGATAGATAGATGATATTTGTACAGTGAACACCAAATCCCGTGGAATTGAAGTACCCGGATTTGGGGGTGTCACATTGGCTGGCTGCTCCTCTCCATTGGTTTGCGACTTTGTGATGCATTTTTTCTGGCCATCCGTAATATCTGGCTGTTACGGCTGGAATGTGGCTGGGGCGAACTGGCTGGTTGGGCTTTTGAGGCTTGTGCTTTTCTTTGCTTGGTTGCTTGTTCTGCTGTTTGGGTTGTTTGGGGCCGTAATTGGGATGTTGCTTTCGACCAACAAGGTATTTCTGGGCTATCATACTGCTAATGTAGTCGATTCGGGCTGCTGTCATTTCTATTATATTTGTTATGCGATATTTGTTAATAGGTCTTATTCATGGTTGCTGGGTTTGGTTGGTTTCTTCATGGGTTAAGGGCTAAGGGTAGGCTGATGTCTGGCCATTTCGGGGATGGATAAGGGTGGGCTGATGTCTGGTTTTCTCCATGATTATGTAATGGGTTGTTCTGGGCTGCTTCGATTCTGGGCTATGTAAGTAGTTCCCAATGAGGTCTGCGGCTATAAAGGTTTGTTGGTTGACATCCCTTTTTTAGTCACCGGGTATGCTCGTTGGTTCGGAACCTTGTTGCTATTGAGCCGGGGTTTGGATTTTGGTTTTGAGTTGGGCCTTTTTGCACGGGCTGCTCCATTACTTTTGTTGGGTTCTTTTGTTTAGGTTCTCTAGTTTTATTTACTTAGTTACCTACTTGGTGGTTCGTTTGCTGATTGTTGTTAGTATTTGGCCTTGTATCTTTTATAGTCATGACATCAAAGGGCATGTCCTTTGATGTCTATGGTATACCTTGACTTGGGCTCCCATGAGTTTGTAACACCTTTTTATTTCTTAATACAGTCTAAATTTAACGAAAAAAAGGTATCCTTAAATAAAGACTTGTGCGAGAAGTAAGCATCGTCTTGAACGTGATAGTAATGGGATTGTTCCTTTTAATACTAATTAAACAAGAACGAAGTTATAGGACTCATAATCACCTCTTTTTTGACAATTTTAGAAAACCAATGAAACAATAAGGTCTCTTTAAATGAATACTTGTGTCAGATGTACGGATCTTTTTGAAGACACTAGTGATAAAATTGCTCCTTTTAATGCTAATCAAACTAGATCGAAGTCATAGGACCCATAATCACCTTCTTCTTTGACAATTTGAGAGATTCAATGAAACAATAAAGAAGGTCTCCCTAAATTATAAAGACTTGTGTGAGATGTACGCATCATTTTAAACGCGATAGTCATGAAATTGCTCCTTTTTAGGCTAATCAAATTAGAACGAAGTAATAGGACTACTAATCACCTCTTTCTGATTTAGCAAAATCTCTTTCTTTGATAATTTTAGTGAACCAATGAAACAATAAGAAGGTCTCCTTAAATGAAGACATGTGTGAGATGTACGCATCGTTTTGAATATGATAGTAATGTGATTGCTCCTTTTGATGCTAATCAAACTAGAACGAAGTTATAGGACTCCTAATCACCTCTCTCTTTGACAATTTTAGTGAACCAATGAAATAATAAGAAGGTCTTCTTAAATGAAGACTTGTGTGAGATGTAGGCATTGTTTTGATCGTGATAGTAATGGGATTGCTCCTTTTGATGCTAATCAAACTAGAACGAAGTTATAGAACTTCTAATCACCTATTTCTTTGACAATTTTAGAGAACCAATGAAACATTAAGAATGTCTCCCTAAATGAAGACTTGTGTGAGATGTACGCATGGTTTTGAACGCGATAGTCATGGGTTTCTTCTTTTGACGCTAATCAAATTAGAACGAAGTAATACAACTATTGATCACCTTTTTCTTTGTAAATTTGAAACAACCAATGAAACAATATGAAGGTCTACCTAAATGAAGACTTGTGTAAGATCTACGCATCGTTTTGGACGCGATAGTGATGGAATTGCTTTTTTTGATGCTAATTTCAACTTGAACGAAGTAATAGGACTCAAAATCAGAATATTTTTACCATTTGAGAGAACTAATGAAACTATAAGAAGGTTTCCCTAAATGAAGACTTGTGTGAGATGTACGGATCGTTTTGAAGGCACTAGTGATAGGATTGTTCCTTTTGATGCTAATCAAATTAGAACGAAGTCATAGGACTCATAATCACCTCTGTCTTTGACAATTTGAGAGAACCAATGAAACAATAAGAAGGTCTCCCTAAATCAAGACTTGTGTGAGATGTACGCATCATTTTAACGCGATAGTCATGGAATTGTTCATTTTGATGCTAATTAAATTAGAACGAAATAATAGGACTCCTAATCACCTCTTTCTTTGACAATTTAGAGAACCAATGAAACAATAAGTAGGTCTCCTTAATTGAAGACTTGTGTGAGAAATACGCATCGTTTTGAACGTAATAGTAGTGGGATTGTTCCTTTTGATGCTAATTAAACAAGAACGAAGTTATAGGACTCATAATCACCTCTTTTTTGACAATTTTAGAAAACCAATGAAACTATAAGAAGATCTCTCTAAATAAATACTTGTGTCAGATGTACGGATCTTTTTGAACGCACTAGTGATAAATTTGCTCCTTTTGATGCTAATCAAACTAGAACGAAGTCATAGGACTCATAATCTCCTCTATTTTTGACAATTTGAGAGATTCAATGAAACAATAAGAAGGTCAACCTAAATTATAAAGACTCGTGTGAGATGTACGCATCGTTTTAAATCTCGTCATGGGATTGCTCTTTTGATGTTAATCAAATTAGAACGAAGTAATAGGACTCCTAATCACCTCTTTCTGATTTAGCAAAAAAAAATCACCTATTTCTTTGACAATTTTAGTGAACCAATGAAACAATAAATAGGTCTCCTTAAATGAAGATATATGTGAGATGTACGCATCGTTTTGAACGTGATAGTAATGTGATTGCTCCTTTTGATGCAAATCAAAGTAGAACGAAGTTATAGGATTCCTAATCACCTCTTTCTTTAATAATTTTAGTGAACCAATGAAATAATAAGAAGGTCTCCTTAAATGAAGACTTGTGTGAGATGTAGGCATTGTTTTGAACGTGATAGTAATGGGATTGCTCCTTTTGATGCTAATCAAACTAGAACGAAGTTATAAGACTCCTAATCACCTATTTCTTTGACAATTTTAGAGAACCAATGAAACATTAGGAATGTCTCCCTAAATGAAGACTTGTGTGAGATGTACGCATGGTTTTCAACGCGATAGTCATGGGTTTCTCCTTTTGACGCTAATCAATCTAGAACGAAGTAATACAACTATTGATCACCTCTTTCTTTGTAAATTTGAAACAACCAATGAAACAATTTGAAGTTCTACCTAAATGAAGACTTGTGTGAGATCTACGCATCGTTTTGGACGCGATAGTGATGGAATTGGTCCTTTTGATGCTAATTTCAACTTCAACGAAGTAATAGGACTCATAATCACAACATTTTGAACCCGATAGTCATGGGTTTCTCCTCTTTTTTTTGTTAACCTAGAGTATCCCGACCACAGTCTGACTATATCTCTCGGACGCAGGTCAGCCTTTTCATCCAAGCTTACGCCCGCGTCCCCGTGGCCACACGAAATTATTTCTAATTCCTCACACTTGTTGCTGGCGGGGATCGATCCCAAGATGTCCAGGTTTACGGCTCACCCCAGGTCGATCCTTTACCGCTATGCCAAATGCTGTGGTTCTTCTTGTTATCTTACATGTTACAATAGTTTGACGCTAATTAAACTAGAACGAAGTAATACAACTATTGATCACCTCTTTCTTTGTAAATTTAAAACAACCAATGAAACAATATGAAGGTCTACCTAAATGAAGACTTGTGTGAGATCTACGCATCGTTTTGGATGCGACAGTGATGGAATTGCTCCTTTTGATGCTAATTTCAACTTCAACGAAGTAATAGGACTCATAATCACAATATTTTGAAATTTGAGAGAACTAATGAAACAGTAAGAAGGTTTCCCTAAATGAAGACTTGTGTGAGATGTACGGATCATTTTGAAGGCACTCGTGATAGAATTGTTCCTTTTGATGTTAATAAAAATAGAACGAAGTCATAGGACTCATAATCCCCTCTTTCTTTGACAATTTGAGAGAACCAATGAAACAATAAGAAGGTCCCCCTAAATCAAGACTTTTGTGAGATGTACGCATCATTTTTCACGCGATAGTTATGGGATTGTTCATTTTGATGCTAATCAAATTAGAACGAAATAATAGGACTCCTAATCACGTCTTTCTTTGATAATTTAGAGAACCAATGAAACAATAAGAAGATCCCCCTAAACCAAGACTTTTTTTTTGTTGCTAAATTTAGACTGAATTTAATAAATAAAAAGGTGTTACAGGACCTCATGGGAAAACCCCAATCAAACTATAGCATAGACATCATAGGATAGGCCCTATGTTGTCAAGATTATAGAAGAACAAACGGCCAACGCCGGCAATGCTGAAAAGGAAAATAGTACGGTACCCAACCACATTAAACAAAAGACATAAAGCTACAAAGGAAACCCCAACAAGAAACCCCAACAAGAAACAACAAAACAACCCATGGCAAATAGCCCAACCCTTCCGGCCCAAACATCAGCCCAAAACAACCAGCCCAAACAGGGAAAGCAAGCAGCGGAACATCATATCCAAAACCCCGGCCCCAGCCCATAACAGCCCCCAACATCAGCTAACCAGCCAAACCAGCCAAAAGTTTAGCCAACCCAAGCAGCTGGAGACCGGAGCCCAAACAACCAAGCAACCAAGCCTTAAAGTGAAACAGGCAGCCAGAATGCAACAGAGCATAACAGCCCAGCCCGCCTAAAATAAGCAAACAAAATTGAAGGCGGGAGAACAAACCACGTAGTGGTCATAGACCCACACTCAGTCAACAGAGAGATGCCAGCCTGACCAAGAAAGCAGAAAACATAGACAAGCAACAGACCCACGTGGGTCTGTACACAAACAGACAGCATCATGCGTGAAGCAGCATGCACACCAACCGAAACAACCTCGGGAAAAATATACCGGCATGACCAGCCCATGACCGACAAAAAACCTAAGAAAATAATAAAAATTCAACCATCACATGTCCGGCTAACACCAAGTCAAAACAAGAAAACAACACCACAACAGGGAACGAAAAGGAACAGACCCCTCAATCTGCCTAAGCGAACCACCATTGAAGAGGAGTTGAAAAGAGGATGAGACCAAGGAACACAAAACCGATGCGTCAACAGAACCGGCAGAACTCCGGTGGACCCATGGTTTCCGATCATGAAAAACTCAAACTAAGCACCAGAAATGGAAACATTAAGAAAACAAAAGAGACATCCGAAACAAAGCTCCACCCTAAACCAACTCCCAACACAGTAAGCGAAGCCACAAACCCATAGACAACCATAAACAAACCACACTTAAAAGAAAAAATCCTTCGGCAGCCCTCATCTGCCTATAAAAACTTCATAAAAGAGTGGAAACCAAAGGAGTCCAAGGAGAACGGAAAACCAGCCAACCGGAAAGGGAAAGGAAGGAGAGAAAGAGAGAGAGAGAGAGCAAGAAAGGAGAACAGAGAATAGACCAAGAAGCAAGCTGCCAACGAAACCCTCCCAACAAGACAAAGGCCTAGGTGATGCCCACTAGAATCCCCAACCCTAGTAAAAAATATCTAGCCAAGGAGTCAAGAGGTAGGAGAAGGAGGAAACAAGCTTAGGAAAGAAGCCCACAGTAGAAAGAAACCACCGAAAACACCAACTCAATCAGAACCAAAAACCCACAAATAGGATCCATGACAACATAGGCCCCTCACACCACTTCAGAGAGGCCCACAACCTCTAAGCACAAGCCCTCAGCTCAGGAGAGATCCGCGAAGTGAGATTAAGAGGAATGAGAAAGGAGATGAATCATAGGGGAAACCCACTGAACAAGCACCAATAAAAGAGTCCGGAGACAACACAAACCAAAACATAGAATGGAAAGAATCCAACCAAAGCAATCAAGGTCCGAAAGAGACCAAACAAAGAAATAAATATCAAAACAAAGGTCAAAGGTCAAACAAAGATCTCCAAAGGAGGAGGTTCAGGAGGAGAAGGGGGAAGAGGGGGATTTAGATCAGGCGTTGCAATTCTAGAGAGAAGTTGGAGCTTCTCTCTCTTCACATCCTCCATCCGGAAGGACATGTAAACCAAGACTTTTGTGAGATGTACGCATCATTTTTAACGCGATAGTGATGGGATTGTTCATTTTGAGTCTAATTAAATTAGAACGAAATAATAGGACTCTTAATCACCTCTTTCTTTGATAATTTAGAGAACCAATGAAACAATAAGTAGGTCTCCTTAAATGAAGACTTGTGCGGGAAGTACGCATCGTTTTGAACGTGATAGTAATGGGTTGTTCCTTTTGATGCTAATTAAATTAGAACGAATTTATAGCATTCAGAATGACCTCTTTTTTGACAATTTTAGAAAATCAATGAAACAATAAGAAGGTTTCCCTAAATGAATACTTGTGTGAGATGTACGGATCTTTTTGAAGGAACTATTGATAGAATTGCTCCATTTGATGCTAATCAAACTAGAATGAAGTTATAGGACTCATAATCACCTCTTTCTTTGACAATTTGAGAGAACCAATGAAACAATAAGGAGGTCCCCCTAAATCAAGACTTTTGTGAGATGTACGCATTATTTTTAACGCGATAGTCATGGGATTGTTCATTTTGATGCTAATCAAATTATAACAAAATAATAGGACTCCTAATCACCTATTTCTTTGATAATTTAGAGAACCAATGAAACAATAAGTAGGTCTTCTTAAATGAAGACTTGTGCGAGAAGTACGCATCGTTTTGAACGTGATAGTAATGGGTTGTTCCTTTTGATGCTAATTAAATTAGAACGAATTGATAGCATTCATAATCACCTCTTTTTTGACAATTTTAGAAAACCAATGAAACAATTAGAAGGTCTCCCTAATTGAATACTTGTGTGAGATGTACGGATCTTTTTGAACGCACTGATGATAGAATTGATCCATTTGATGCTAATCAAACTAGAACGAAGTCGTAGGACTCATACTCACCTCCTTCTTTGACAATTTGAGAGATTCAACGAAACAATAAGAAGGTCTCCCAAAATTATAAAGACTTGTGTGAGATGTACGTATCGTTTTAAACGCGATAGTCATGGAATTGCTCCTTTTGATGATAATCAAATTAGAATGAAATAATAGGACTCCTACCCACCTCTTTCTGATTTAACAAAAAAAAATCACCTCTTTCTTTGACAATTTTAGTGAACCAATGAAACAATAAGAAGGTCTCCATAAATGAAGACATGTGTGAGATGTACGCATCGTTTTGAACGTGATTGTAATGTGATTGCTCCTTTTGATGCTAATCAAACTAGAACGAAGTTATAGTACTCCTAATCACCTTTTTCTTTGACAATTTTTGTGAACCACTGAAATAATAAGGTCTTTTTAAATGAAGACTTGTGTGAGATGTAGGCATTGTTTTGAACGTGATAGTAATGGGATTGCTCCTTTTGATGCTAATCAAACTAGAACGAAGTTATAGGACTCCTAATCATCTATGTCTTTGACAATTTTAGAGAACCAATGAAACATTAAGAATGTCTCCGTAAATGAAGACTTGTGTGAGATGTACGCATGGTTTTGAACGCAATAGTCATGGGTTTCTCTTTTTGACGCTAATCAAACTAAAACGAAGTAATACAACTATTGATCACCTCTTTCTTTGTAAATTTGAAACAACCAACGAAACAATATGAAGGTCTACCTAAATGAAGACTTGTGTGAGATCTACGCATCGTTTTGGAAGCGATAGTGATGGAATTGCTCCTTTTGATGCTAATTTCAACTTGAACAAAGTAATAGGACTCAAAATCATAATATTTTGACAATTTGAGAGAACTAATGAAACAGTAAGAAGGTTTCCCGAAATGAAGACTTGTGTGAGATGTACTGATCGTTTTGAAGGCACTAGTGATAGGATTGTTCCTTTTCATGCTAATCAAACTAGAACGAAGTCATAGCACTTATAATCACCTCTTTCTTTGACAATTTGAGAGAACCAATGAAACAATAAGGAGGTCCCCCTAAATCAAGACTTTTGTGAGATGTACGCATCATTTTTAACGCGATAGTCATGGAATTGTTCATTTTGATGCTAATCTAATTAGAACGAAATAATAGGACTCCTAATCACCTCTTTCTTTGATAATTTAGAGAACTAATGAAACAATAAGTAGGTTTCCTTAAATGATGACTTGTTGGAGAAGTACGCATCATTTTATACGTGATAGTCTGGGATTGTTCCTTTTGATGTTAGTTAAATTAGAACGAAGTTATAGCATTCATAATCATCCTCTTTTTTTTACAATTGTACAAAACCAATGAAACAATATGAAGGTCTCCCTAAATGAATACTTGTGTGAGATGTACGGATCTTTTTGAAGGCATTAGTGATAGAATTGCTCCTTTTGATGCTAATCAAACTATAACGAAGTCATAGGACTCATAATCACCTCCTTCTTTGACAATTTGAGAGATTCAATGAAACAATAAGGTCTCCCTAAATTATAAAGACTTGTGTGAGATGTACGCATCGTTTTAAACGCGATTGTCATAGGATTGCTTTTTTTGATGCAAATCAAATTAGAACGAAGTAATATGACTGTAAGAACCCGAATTTTCAGATATTATTAAATAAGGATTTAATAAATAAAATTCTTAAACTGTGAGATGGGTTCGAATAATAATATATATATGTGATATGAGGTATGTGGTATTATATTACATAGGATAATATGGACTATGTAAAATGTGTTTTTGTGATTTATAAATATATTATTAATATATATTTGTTACTTATCGTAGAGACGATCCAGTTGAGATAAAGGAGGTGGATAAATTCCTATCGATATTAAATAATTTATAGAATTATTTTATCATAGCAAGTTGGTGACATTAAATATCCTTAATGTATAATCACCATATTCTTGAGTATGTGTATTAATAACTAGTATGTTTATAATATAGGTTATTAATAGCACTTAAGCTATCCGTGAATAGGTTTGGATAGTGAAGCATGAGTTAGTTAAGGAATTAACTAATAAGAATAAATATTAGTTAATATAAGTTGTGAGTTATATTATGGAATAATATAATGTCAGTATTGAACCTTAATTAACTATGATGATATAGTACAATATTTAATTTACTTAAGTAAATGAGTGAATTAATATGTGTGTTGAATATGTAATTATAGTTGATACTTTTATATATATTACTTAGAGTGGTAATATGTGAGAAAGTCTAATGTACGAATAACGTTGAATATATATATATATATATATATATATATATATATATATATATATATATATACGTTATTAAAGGGAGATGGAAATCATTATATCTTTAAATGAATATTTGAAGAAATTATTTTGGGAACAATTTATAGAAAAGAAAGAGAAATAGTTATTATATATTTCTAATAAAGGATATTAAAATAATTTTTAATATTGAATTATTTTAATAAAAGGAGGAAATATTATTTTTGAATAATAATATTACCTTATATGTTTTTGTATGAGGTGTGTTTGGTTAATATAGTAAATATATTAAAACGTATTTGCTATATGTAATTAAATTGATGGAAACAATTTATTATAATAGAAAATAAACTTATTATCTATTTTCTATATATAATATATGTACATGTGTCGTACATATAGTTATTTGGTATTATATTAAAAATAATATCATGAGACAATAAGTAAATTATTTTCTAATAACGAATGTGCTTATTTGGAGAAAACATAATATTTTATGATATGGCTAAATACATAATTTTAAATGTATTTTCAAGGGAGTTTAATTAATGAAAGGAAACTAAGTTATTTTAATATATTAAATAACTTAAGTTATTATTTGATCGTGAATATTATTATTGGAATAATTAATAGAGTATATATTAATTATTATAAGCGTAAAGGTTATACTTATTATAAGTATAATTAATTGAAGTAATTTAACATTTTAATAGCTTGAGTTATTATATTTTCGTAAAGGTTATATATAATATTTGAATATTCGATTTGTAAAATATTTATATGTGGACCTTGGATTTAATAGTTCTAATTTAATTGAACAGGTTATAAGTAGTAATGTGGTGAGAAATGAGTAAGTGATGAGAATAATGATAAGCTTAAGATTGAGCTTGTGAGAGATGCCTTGTGTGGCACAATAATAGATTCAGTAATGAATTGACTAATTTAATGATGGAGGAATTATTAATTAAACAATTAATCTAAATTAATTGTTAATTGTTATTATGATAATATGTTAAATTATTATGGCTAGTGATAGTATAATAATAAGGAAATCGATTATAAGTATAATCGGATTTGTGATGAGATAAATTGTCTTCTAATATTAATTATTGTTATGAACAATATACTATTATCAAGTAATTATTTGATAATATGATTAATGAGTAAATGATTTATAAATATAAAAAGATTTATATTTATTTAACGTGATAATAAATCATATAAAGTGTTAATCAATTAGCGTGGGAATTATAATTCCATGGATTAATGAGAAATGGATTAATTAATATTATTATTAATTAATTGATAAGATAAGATAAGTAATTTATTAATGTCTATGTGCAACCATGCGATATTAAAGTATAACGTATGATAGTTAACTATATGTTATGCGAAGTATAAAGTGCAATGCGACTATGTTATATATGAATATAAACTATATAGTAAAGTTTATTGAGTTGTAAGAGGTACATGAAATGTGGGTGTGACAATGTGTATATTAGGTATACAATAAAATAATATATCATAGATATATTGTAAACAATTTTTGAATTAATGAAATTTAATAATAAAGGAGACAATACACTATGATGGTACCCGAAAGAATTATATCCGGTGGGATGAACTGTACATGGAATTTATATGTGCAAGTTAAAATTTACTACACGATAGTATTATTGGGACTACATTGTGACACATTAATTTATAACTTATGTTATATAAAAGGGAATGTGTATAACTTAAATATATATGGAATAAATATATATAGCCTAAGTATATACTATATGTATACATATATATAACATTAGTATGTGGGAAAACAAGTTGCTGAGTTCTCTCCTTGTCCCTAATTGAGTGACCCAATTCCTTCTCACGTGCATAACTCATGAAAGCTAGTCTATTCCTATGCATCAAACTCAGCAATTTCTAGCAAATGATGAGCAAGGGTGAAGGAATTCATGATGAGTTCCACCCACTCTCACCAACTCTCCCTTATCCATTGAACAAGCTTGCATTCCTTTGGTTTAATTTGAGGTGGAATTGTAATGTCTGTGTAAACATTTGCCTATAAAATGGAGCTCTTCTCCTTCATGTTTTCATTTGCTGAGATTTATGTTAAGTGAAAATTGAGAGAGAATATAGCATGTTGGCAAGGAGTCAGTGAATTGAAGGAATTGGATATAGCAGTGGTATAACTCCCTACCTATGTTCTTTAATTTTCAAATTCTAGATTTCTTGGTTAAGCATTAATTGATGATAACTTGAATTGGAGTAATGTTATTAGTTGTTATGTTAGCTTACTAGTATGTTAGAACTGTGTTAGAATATATCTGGAATGAATTTCGTAGGAAATTTTGAGTTTGGGCTAAGTTCTGCCGAAGCAGAGCAGTCACTGTCTCTGGCCGGCCAGTGGCGCAGCTGCGCCAGTTTTATACTGGCCAGCGGCGCAGCTGCGCCGGTACCAGACTTGAGTTGGGCAAGGCCCTGCGCAGCTGCACCAGTTTTGAACTGGGGCTCTGCGCAGCTGCGCCGGTTCCAGATTCTGGAATCTTGTTTTCTGTTGCAGTCTGTTTCTTCTAGCTTGGTTGTTACCACTTAGAGCAAACATGTGAACATAAACAACATGCAAACTTTGATACAACATGCATGATTTTAACAATGTTATAATGTATATCATGAAATGGAAAGCGTATGTTTTAAAGATAAACTTATAGTTTTAAAATAAAACTTATAGTTTTAAATATGAACGTTGACACATACGTGAGACATGAACATTCTGATCTTGTGAAGATGTTAACATACTTTAACTACAAATGATAAGAACTTTAAAGTTGTCTTGTATGTGTCGAATTGTATCGTTCAAGTTTAAAATGATTTCAAAGGCGAACTTGAATATGTTTTCAAATCAAGTTGCATTAAGTATGAGTAGCTAGATTCTAAAGATTTAAGATGCCATGTTTGTGTTTATTACGTCTCTAAATATGATTCGTATGTGATTGGATATATTGACAACTAACCAAGCATGAGTTCAAGCATGTTTTAAAGTGATGAACGAAGCATGTTTTCAAACTAATAACAATGATAGCTACATTCATGAGCATGCCTAACATAGGTTATATGATTACCTTATGTGTTTAAAAGCGAGCATGCTAGACTTTATGACTTTATAGCCTTGAATGGACTTAAGTTTTTACGGGTATTAACTTAGAACCTATATCATGTAAATTGAATGTGAAAAGGTTAAACGAGCATGAAAGTATCCTTTAATGTGTATACATACTATGTATGACCTTATGCTAATACTTGAATCCAACTTCGATGGTTAATAGCGTATATTTGCTTTGTTATGGTCTTATGTGTTAGTAATGACAAATGAGAATGATTAACTCAAAAGATGTACTACACTAACTATAGGTAAATAGATTAGTTGTAGGCGGACATGTGTATATGAAAGATGATATTAATTGAGTATAGTTAAGGTATACCTATGCGTACCTAGCTATACTAAACGTATGATAAGAAAGTGAAACAAGGTTCTAAGAAACAAGTTAGACAACAATGTAACCTTTATTATTACATTGAGAATGTGTGGATGCATATAACTGATGAGTGTGATCTCTATGGTTAATATAACTGTGTAGGATTACACAAAGTGCAGAGATTCTTAAGCAGTTAAGTCGTAGTTATTAAACTACAAATCAGGCAAGTCTTTCAGTTCCTATTTGATATATGAATTCAATAACTGTTAGTTGAATTATATTATGCTGTGATAATGTGAACTTATATATGAATTGTATATGAGATATAAATGAGATTGAAAGTTGATCTTTGATGATATACTTGTTATGTGAAAAGTAACATGCGTAGTAAATATAAATTGTTTATAAATGCATGAACTGCGTATAATGTTGTATGCTATTTGATGCATGAAAACTGTTAGAATTGCTGAGCTGTCGAGCTCACTCTTGCAAATAACCACTTTTGCAGGTTAAGGACTTACGATAAAGACTTCGTGCTTCTTGATTGATAAAGATAGATAGTATCGAATTGAAGAAGTACTATTTAGATTATTGCTTGAACCCTGTTTAGATTCTAGAAGTATTACTTGATAGTTGTTTACACTGTTTAATACAGGTTATGTTGTAAAGATGTATTAGTTAATACATAGAGGATATCAAGTCGAGTTGTAAACGTTATACGATAACTCAAATATAATGAATCATATTTTATAATTGATTCAAGGGTTGTAATTGATTCAAGTTATGAAATCAATAAAAGATTTTATTCAAGGAGGATTGAAAAAGTTTAAATTATTCCGCATTTTAGTAACATTGAATATGATGTATAGACGAGATCTTGGATATAAATAGAAATTATATTCTAAATTGTAATAAAGCAAGTTATATTCTTTTAGTAATGAATAAAAGATGTAATAGTTTGGCGATAGTAGTATCGTGACTGCACCGAATCAGAGGTTTCCAAGGAACGTGGATTTGGGGGCGTCACAAGGACACCTAATCACCTCTTTCTGATTTAGCAAAAAAAAATCTCCTCTTTGTTTAACAATTTTAGTGAACCAATGCAACAATAAGAATGTCTCCTTAAATGAAGACATGTGTGAGATGTACACATCGTTTCGAACGCGATAGTAATGTGATTGCCCCTTTGATGCTAATCAAACTAGAACGAAGTTATAGGACTCCTAATCACCTTTTTCTTTGATAATTTTTGTGAACCAATGAAATAATAAGAAGGTCGTTTTAAATGAAGGCTTGTGTGAGATGTAGGCATTGTTTTGAACGTGATAGTAATGGGATTTCTCCTTTTGATGCTAATCAAACTAGAACGAAGTTATAGGACTCCTAATCACCTATTTCTTTGACAATTTTAGAGAACCAATGAAACATTAAGAATGTCTCCCTAAATGAAGACTTGTGTGAGATGTACGCATTGTTTTTTTTTTTTTGCTAAATTTTGACTGAATTAAATAAATGTTGTTACAAGACCTCATGGGAAGACCCCAAACCGACTATAGCATTGACATCATAGGGCATGCCTTATAATGTCATGACTATAGAGGAATCAAATGGCCAAACAGCCAAAACATTGAAGCCAAAAGCCTACCAAATCAAAACAGAAACCAAACATTTAGAGAACCAAAAAAAACAACCAAACAGAAAAATAAAACAAAAACAGCAACCATAGAATAACTATGTCAACTGCAAAACCGAGTAAACCCATGCAATCGACCCATCACACAACAGCTGCAAATCATGAAAAGACAACAACCCACAAGCAGCTCATTGCCTTCAGCAGTAGCACACAAGCACAGCAGCCCAACGCAAAAAACCAGCAGCACAGCAAACATACCGACGCAACAGCAAAAAAGAGCAAGACAAACAGCATCAGTAGCATGCAGAGATGACAACAACAGAAATGAAAACAGCTGTGCACCAGGGATGACAGCAGCTTACTAGTAGGCCCAAAAAACCCTGCTACAGCAGAAAGGAGTAGCAGAGGAACCAACCGAACCAAACGACATCAGCTTCAAACAGCATAAATAGAAAATTCCACTGCAGCAAAGCAAAACTGCACCAACAGACCCATCAGCAGCAAACCTGCAACTGCCCAACATCCCGCACCATGCAAACGACCCATCACAGAAAGCAGCAAACCAGCTGAAAACTGTTGCAGCAAATGCAGGACGCAGTCGAAAAGCAGGCACATCAGCTGAAACTGCAGCGAATCAGAAAAAGCAGCAGCATACCCAGCTACAAAAACACCCATATAGTAGAAAAATGGGCCAATGTCCCAGCTGCAATCAACACCAGCAGCTTCCATGAACCAGAATAGAAACCAAGAACCGAAACCAAGCCCAACAGCAGACAGAAACTCTGTTTCGGCTGACCTTTAGCTGCCAAGAACCAGAACAGAAAAGAACAGCAGCAGAGAGGCTGAAGAAAAATAGAAGCAAACCAGAGCAGCCAAAACTACAGCAGGAATGCACCACTGCAAAACAAGACTGCAACATGACATAGCAGCCAAAAACAACATCAGCTCTTTCCAAAACCAAACTCAGAAGAGGCAAACAATAGCATCCAAACGGAGAGAGCGAAAACAGCAGCAGCACCAAAAACCAGTTACAGAATAGTTACAACACAAAGGATCTATAGCATAGTCTAGACTTATTTTTTTGAAATTTAGTATTGGAATGAAGCCCACACTTTATCAGATGAATAATATCATGAATAAGGATCCGAGCAGGGGTGGAAGTATTTGATAAAATTCTAGCATTTCTTTCTGTCCAGATTCTATAGACCACAGCAGCAAAACCAAAATGGAGAAGGCTGGAAAAGAAAATTCTTGCAGGTGTGGCTAGAGATAAAGTCAGTAATAGAAGGCCAACTCCTACTAAAACCTTTCCAACCGCACTGCCTAAGGACAATAACCAGAATCTGAAAAGAGAAGGAGTATTCAAAGATTAAATGGTTGAATGTTTCCCTATCATTCGAGCAAAGCACACACATAGGGTTGATATCTAAGACAAATTGAGTCAATCTGTCACGGGTCCTAAGCCCCTTATGAAAAGCAAGCTAAAGAATAAACGATTGCCGGGGGGGCACAATCTTATGCCAAACCAAGCTATGCCAAGACACTGTAGGCCCAGTCATCCGAATAAAATTCCAGATCGTAGCAGCCTTTACATCTTTAGCCATGGTACTATCCCAGAGAAGACCATTGTAACGACCAGGAATTTTAAGCTTCTTATTAATTTTATCTGTGATTTAAAATTTTTGAGAGTTAATTTTTTAAACTTATTTAAACCTTATGCGGTTATGTGCTTATGTGATTTAACCTATGCTAATAAATGCTAGAATTTTTATTAAAGGGAATCACTAATGGTTATTTAAATTAGTAGATTAACCCTGAGACCTTTATATCAGAATATTGATAAAAGTGTTAGTAATTATATATTCAAATTTCTTGAGTATAGTGTAGAGAGTTAATCGTGATTAATTAATTATTTGAGAGTAATTAATTGATAACGTATGAAATTATTATTGTTGTTGATTAATAATTATTATGTATAAATAATAATGAGTAATTAATTGGGAGTATGTTGATTAATTATTTTGAATAACTAATAATTAATGAGTAAGAGATTAATAAATATATTTACGTGATTTATTATTTTTATACAAACATGTGTTATATTAAACCTTTAATATATGATAGTTAACTATATATTATATATAGTACAAGGTGACCTTTGATAATGCTATTATATATAGACTATATAGTAACCGTAATTGTATTATGTGAGACTGATAAGTGTAATGTGTACTTAGAGCACGTGACATGATGTGGGTAGGAAAACTTTTATGAATACCCTATCACCTTACCTTATATCAATAAACATTATTAATTGATAATACTTTCAATAAGTTATTATAATTATAATAACAGTTATTATTATAATAATATCCACTTGCTTTATATTCGGTGTTAAAATAATGTACATGGATTATATGTATGTGCACTACTTGATACCTTGTAATTAGGAATTATATTGTATGTCCTTTAAATTATTGTGACCTGTGTTATATGAAATGAATTGTGTATACAAATTTAATAACCAAGTGTTAGCATACACTATACACCCACTTGCTAGATTGCTGGAATTACTTTGTCCCATAATATGAGCCCAATTTCTCTCTTCACGTGAAAGCAAGAAGCTAGCCTACTCTATCTCTTCTCAATTTCCTCACAGCTATAGCAATGATCATGGGGGAGTGAAGATTATGATGAGTTATACCAACTCCTCACCCACTATTTGATAACCATTAGCTAATTGCATCTCCCATTAGTTTGATTTGAGGAACAATATCTAGAACCGGATATTAAAATTTCCTATACATTAACTCTCTTCCTTCTCTATTACAATTGCTGAGATTTTTATACAAGTATAGAATTAGTAGAGTTGCTAGTGAGAGTCTGCGAATTAAGAGAGGGAGAGATAGCAGCAAGTCCCTAATAACAGAGGTATAACTCCATCTTTTCAATTCCTGTAAAATTTCTAATTCTTGTTCTTCATTAGCACAGTTCTTGATTTTTGCAAGTTAGATGTTAATTGAGCTATGAAGTATGCTTGTAAGTCAGTAAGCATGTTAGTTATATACTGTGACTGTTTTGGAATGAATTCGTAAGAGTTTCTGAGTTGGGATTTTCAGGAACTGCCGAAGCAGTTCAGTCTGGGTTGGAGCAGGAGCCGGCGCAGCTGCGCCGGGTTTATGCCTGGTTGCAGCGCAACTGCGCAGGCCCTGCAATTTAGATCTTTATTTTCTGCATCAGTGCTGTTGTGTGATAGTTTTCTTACATTGATTTAAACAAACATGTTAACGTGGGTAATACGTATATATGGGTACATAAACCTAACATAAACATGTTCAAGCTAAGATGGTATACATTTCGACGAAACAACTCATGGTTTTCGAAATAAATGTTGAGTTTTAAAAGGGGACTTTGGTATAGAAATGTCACATATATATTCTGACTTTTGAGACGTGTTAGTATGACCTAGGAATGCATGAAATGCATGTTAATTGATGTATATATATGTTTTATGTTGTAAAGAGAACGTACGAACCTAACTAGTACACATTCCTAACAAAAATAACAGTTTTGAAAACAAACTTTGACATGTCGACATTCTGATTTTTCAGACATGATATTATAATGTAGAGATGCATGAGAGATGTATTACATTGTGTATATAGGTATCATAATATAACTTGAACATGTGGACCTTAATATTGAACGTTACTAACATCAACATAAGCTTTGAATATGAACTTTGACGTATACGTAGTATGTATGAATTTTGATTTCATGATCATGATCATGTGTTCTATATAAACATGAGAACTAAGACTAATGTGATAAAACATACTAGTATACTTGACCGTAAGTTAAGACGTTTTCAAAAGTGAAACTTAAGAACTTTGAAAAGAGAACTTAACCAAGACTTGTGTCTTTTAGATTGTGACCACTTAAATACATGTATGTAACTTATTGTATGCATTCTAATACATGTGAGTAACGGTTATGAGATATTTTACACGTACCGTGTTGTCTTTTTGACTTAGTGTACTTTGCAAATGGAAACTTAGAATGTGGAAGCTAATTAGCATTTATTACCATGTGAATTGTATTATGATCATACAAGCATGTTTACTAGGATGTCATTATGCCTATAGACATATTAACATGAACCGCACTTGATTAAACACAGATTTCAACTATGTATGTACTCATAGAAAGTGGATTCCTAAGGCATGAGTTATGACGATTAAAGTATACACTTGTAGTATACGCACAAGCATAACTACTTAAGTATTGTTTGACCTTGTTATGAGATAACATGACTTTAGTAACCAAATCTTGAAGCATGAACTTATATTGTTTAAAGTATGTGAATGCCCGACATAAAAACATGTGGTCTTGAGGTAGACATATAATGAACATGTTAGCTCTCGAACTTGAGTTAGATAAAAACTTGATAAGCATGTGTATTGGTTTAATGGCAATAGTTGCATGCTAGGGTTACGCCGGGACACTTTCAGACCCGAACAATTTGCTAAAGTCGGATTTTAACAGTTAACATATTATGATGCTATAAATGGTATATTTGATATTGAAACATGATCTTATGTGATAGATTTATATAACGACTAGATTCTTGTATGTGTGAACTTATATTAGTTTATTTATACTAATTGGAGAGATCGACTTGTTATTATTAGGTCATTCCAATGCCATTTAAATTAAAGCTAGAATTAATTGTAGCTGAGCAAACATGCAATTTTTCTAACTTCATTTAATTGTGATATTGAATGCAAGTACCCTAGACCCTTGTATTACTTTATTCAATGGATATTGTAAGCTAGTATCCGAACCCTACTTTTATTGTGCAAATATTTTAAATCCTTGCACTACTTTATTCAATTACTCGAGTAAGCGAGATTCTAAACTTCACCTTATTTGTGCAAGTTCCTATCCTTCTCATGTTGTTTTGAGCAGGTTATTATTGTATTGTGAAAGTTCTCCGAACTTCACATTTTGAGTATTGTGAAAGTTCCCCGAACTTCACACTTTGGTTATTGTGAAAGTTCCCCGAACTTCACACTTTGGTTATTTTGCAAATTCCCGAACTTCATTTCTTTATTATGAAAGTTCTCTAAACTTATACAAACTCGTATATTGTGCAAGTATCTTATCTTTGTGTTTACTTTACTCAAAGAGCGTTGTCAGCAAATGTCCTAACCTATGCATTTACTTTATGCAAGGGATCTATTATGGTGAAATTTCCCGAATTTCACTCTTTGATGTTGTAAGTGTCTAAGCCTATGCATTTATTTTATGCAAGGAATCTATTATTGTGCAAGTTCCCCGAACTTCACACGTTGAGTATTGTGCAAGTTCCCTGAACTTCACACGTTGAGTATTGTTCAAGTTCCCCGAACTTACACAAATTCCTATACTGTGCAAAAGCTAAACTTCACTTTGTGCAAGTTCTCTATCCTTCTCATATTATATTGAGTAGGTTATTGTTGAATCGAAAGTTGTTTACTTAATTGCTTGAACTTTATTTCCAAGCATGTTATTTAGTGGTTTAATTACTTATCAATTATTCCACATTGATATTATTGATGTCCGCACCTAATGCATTTGAGCTCGTACAGTCTTGGACTTGTACATTATTCAAGATTCTAAATTTATTGAACCATGTCAGTAAGAGTCTGAACCTTTGCTCGGTCAGACTAGTGTATGAAGTTTTCTTTGAAGCTATCCAAACCAATTGATAGTAAGGAATTCTTAGACGGAACAGAACACCCCTCATATGTAGGAGTATGCCCAGGTATCTAATATATATGATACGAGTAAGCAGATTTAAGTGTTATGCATATTCACGTTGTGCCCGAGGCTGATCTCCTCGAGGTACTAAGTTTCTGTAGCCAGAAGCCAGTAATTCTAAAAAGGGTCAATTAGCTATTGAACCCATTGGAAAGTTATAGTTCAGAGTCTGCTCGACTATCAGTCATTCTAAAGGCAATTATTATCTTTGCTTTTAATATTCATATTGTTAAATTGTTCAGATGTTCATAGTGTTGAATCATGCAGGTTGTTGAACCTTATAAATATTCATATTATTGAATCATTCTATTATTCGTACTGAATCGTTCAGATATTCATATTATTGAATCGTTTTAATATTCATATTGTTGAATCTTTAAGATATTCATTTTGTTGAAATCGTTGTCAGATATTTTTCCATTCATCATGATATATCCTTTATTATTGTATCTAAACTTGCTGAGCAAACTTGTTGCTCATTCTTGCTATATCATGACTTATTTTGCAGTTAAGCCCGAGCCCTCAGGGAAGGACAAGGGTAAAGGAAAGATTTAGGATGGTTTGCAAGGAGCAGACTTTATCTTTGTGTCTAGTTTAATTACTGTTAATGTAATATGAACCCTAATGTTTATTCTAGGGTATGTTTGTATTGATGTATTAAGGTTATCGAATCTTGGGACTAGTAACACCTTTTGAATGAACGACGTACGTTTATTATATTCCTCATTTTTAGTTATCATATGTTGTTAGAGGTGGATGTTAGTATTGTATCGTGGCGACCGGACCAGGGTCAGAGGACCTAAATTCGGGGGTGTCACAACCATCACGGTTGGTTGAGTTACAAGGTCTAGAATAGTCAAAAGAATTCTAAAAAGCAATGACATCCTGATGGTTCGAAACAGGTAACACCCACCTAGAGTTTTGTATAATACTATTCACACAAGCATTAGGGCCGAGCCCAGAGTTGACAATCAGAGACGAGTGAACAGAATTTGCCAGAGGAGATTGACCAGTCCATGGGTCAAACCATAGGATAGTATTAGCTCCATTACCTATATCATAAGATATATGTCTACGCGAAAGATCCCTACATTGTAACACTTTCCTCCAGATCCATGAGCAGTCGGGAGGAATAGGAATAACCCAGAAAGATTTATTCTTTAGCACAGTTGTGACACCCCCAAATCCAGAAACTTCAATTTCCACGGGACTTGGTGTTCACTGTACAAATATCATCTATCTATTTACCCATAATAAATGCAAATCATGCAATAGATAGAAATAAATCCTCCCCTTATGGGGTTATAAATTCTGAATAATAAATACAATCCCAGGTCATACTAACCTTAAACATCTGTGCGGAACATAAACAAATAAATAAGTCTTACACAACTTTAACATAAGTCTGAAACATAAACATATAAGAATAAACAACAAGTCTTCATCACTTGTTGACCCTGCCCTTGCCTTTGCTAGTAGAAGGCTCGTCAGACCTTTTGTTCTTAATTATAATGTTATTATTACGCAAGAGTGAGCACGATTGCCCACAAGTATAATATATGACAACAATATAATAACATGCGAGTGAATCAAAGACATCTGAATAAAGAAACTCAACTTTTGACTCGAGGATAAATAACAGGAATCAAAAGAACATCTGAGGGTCATAAGACCTTGAACTATGTCCTAGGTTGTAAAGTGTTTATACTTTAAACCTTTAACAGTCATAAGACTATGGACTCTACTTCTCGTACTTAGGGGGATCAGCCCTTAGTACCATACTGTGCGCAATATCTCAACGCTAAAGCGTAAATAATCCCCTTTACAGGGTTGTTCATCTCAGTTTTGACATCAGAGTCCGCACCAAAGGAAGTTTGGTTTGGATAAGCTCAATAAGTATTCTAGAATTTGAAACGTTCATCAACTATGGACTAGTCGAATCAATATAAGATTCAACAATAACATCGATATTCAATTTGAAAAATAAATCTCAAGAGTATACAATCGAATAAGTATTGTATAACTGAAGTAATACTTAAAGGAATAACAATAACTCATATGAAAATCTTAACTTGAATAAACATGGATAAGAACTTGCTCGATGTAAAAGTAAGTTTTGAGTTTAGGAAGCTTGCAAAATATTAGACAAGTTTAAGGATAGGAAACTTGCAAAATATTAGACAAGTTTAAGGATAGGAAACTTGCCTCTTGCACAAGCTACAAATATAATTACAATTCACTTCCTCAACGTCCTACACATTATATTATGTATACGACATCGATTAGTTTTCATAACTACCATGTTTAACTGTTGAACTATTCACTTAAGTTCGACTTACAACTTGATTTATAATATTACTCAATGGCTAACCACATAACATGAATGTAAACTCACAACATGCATATCACACATATATAGCCCTTTAAACAATCATAATCAAGTTTTACAATTACGATATTCAAGTTAGCACTTAGTTTGTTAACTTGAACCTTCATATTATCTTATACATGTCAATAACTTAATTTATTAATCATGAACTTCAAATCATATAATATTCATGTATGTAACTTAAAACAACATCTTTTATTATCGAGAACACTACACTTGTGTGTGTGCATGTCCGAAGCCTTCCGATTGCCTCCGAATACGCATCAGTCACAAAGATGACCATTTTTACCCATTGTAACGATTTCAAATTGAAAAACTTAAAGAATGAAAGTTGTAGGTCTACTCGTTATCTTTCCGAATCATCTTGAATGGCCC
Organism: Panax stipuleanatus; assembly: GCA_020205555.1. Lineage (NCBI taxonomy): Eukaryota > Viridiplantae > Streptophyta > Magnoliopsida > Apiales > Araliaceae > Panax > Panax stipuleanatus. The sequence continues at coordinate 40,420 of JAINUT010001903.1, forward strand.
TAATCGGAGTTTGTATGAAAACGTTATGCTTATTTTACTACAGGAGGTCAAAACAGTCTCGGAAACCCAAAAAAAAGGCTCACGAACAGCCCTTATACCCGCTGGGGCGGATCCTAATGCCCATGAACACCTGCTGGGGAGGGTCCCCCTGCTGGTGCACTCCTTGGTTCGCAATGAACACACAGAGTAGCCCAAATAAATCTAAATTAAACTAACGTAATGAATTTTAAGGCTACCCACAATGTAAAAACTTCACATAAACGCTATACAACATTTCTAGCACGATCTTGGCAATTAAAATAATGTAATCACACAATCCAAGGCATCTAATTTCACTATTTTCATACTTTATCATGTTTTGAAGGAAAATTAAGAAATTCAACGTTACAGGATTCATTATAATACCGAATCCGTTCGTTTAACTTCCGTTTTGTTCATATAAACGTGTACAATCATATGCAAATGTTAATTCAAAGTTAAACCATCGATTCATGGTATAAATTTTGTACGTAAGGGGCGTAAGGGCCGTATGGCCATATATACGACTCTGTAATTTTTGAAAACCCAATTTAAACGAAATTCGATCACTGCAAGTTATGCATATATGGCATATAATATGTTATAAACATCAATTAATAGATATATAGTCATATCATGAACAAATGTAAATTTTTCCATTCACAGAGAACTTTTAAAACACGTAGATAGAAAACTATGTAACTTTTGAAAAATCAAATTAAGCATAACTACATGGATTTAATCGCATTAAATCATGCATACATGATATACAATATGTTATGATCATACAATAACACATATAAAATTATATCATGCCTTAATCATCAAATTAGTTATTCATAGAGAATTTCTAACATACGTTAATGGAAAACTTTAAGAACTTGAATTTTAAAACTTAGGAGAAGGGATTACCCTTGCTAGTTTGTGAAGATGATTCAAGGATGATGAAAATCATCTCTCAATTATCTGTGTTTTCTTCGTTGAGTTTTTCTCTCTAAAGTTTTACTCTGATGAAATATAAAGTTTTATATGTTATATGTGTATATAAGCCTATATAATTATACGCATATTCAAGCTGGTGGAGTCGTGGTCGGTTAATGCCCTTAGTGGGTTAACTGGCCAACTCCTCATAGGGCCTCGTTTGGCTAGCTCATTTATTTCTCCTTTCCACTTAATTTAATAAACTTTTATTATATAGTAAATTAATGTCACACCCAATTAATCAAATAATCTTATTTAAATCAAAATAGTATAAATCCACATTAAATCACATAGTCACATAATTAAAATTCTTATTTATTAATTATGTCAAATTATTAAATGTCTAATTAATTATTAATTTAATTAGAATAACATTATGCTTAATTAAATAATTCGTTTAATCAAATAAGCTCAATTAAATACATACTTTTGCATATAAAAATTCTCCACATTAATTTAATCAATGTAACACATATAATTAAATTAATCTACCACAAATTCATCAATTAATTACTTAACTCAATAATTAAATCATCGAAAAATATTCATTTAATTCAATAAATATTCAAATTACATTACAAAAATCTCATTCGTCACAAGAGTAGCATGAACCCATTTAGCCCAAAGAGAAGAAGAGAAGGGATTGATGACATGCCAGAGATGCAACAAGATAAGAGATTTATTCCATTCCGCAAGGTTTTTTATTGCAAGACCACCCTCTGCAAAAGGAAGACATATCTTTGTCCAAGCAACTTTAGAGCCAAATTTATCCATGGATGGCCTTTCCATAAGAATCTAGACCTGGAAGACTGAAGATCTTTCAAAACCGCTGCAGGAAGAATGAAATGGGTCGACCAATAGGCTTGAGAGGCGTGGACAACTGACTTGATAAGTTGCATACGACCAGTAAAAGAGAGAAACCTATTGGTCCAAGAGCTAATTTTGGCTTTAACCCTTTCAAGAAGGGGCCGACACTCCGCAAGGCTGAGTTTTGAGGTGAGCAAGGGAACCCCCAAGAATTTGCAGGGAAAACCACCAATTGGAAATCCAAAAGGCTAAGGATAAGATCCGATTGGGCAGGGGAAACATGGGAGAGGAAACACATACTCTTCGAGGCATTGATCTGAAGACCCGAGCCTAAGGAGAACTGGTCAAGACAAGTCTTTATATTCTTAACAGAATCATTGTCACCGTGACAAAAGATAAGGATGTCATCCGCAAAGCAAAGATGGGTGAGGGATAAAGGCGCAGATAGCCAATGAAACTTAAAAGAAGCCTGCTTTGAGGTCAGGGAAAGCATAAGAGATAGGACTTCCATAACAATGACAAAAAGGAAGGGGGATAGGGGGTCACCTTGTCTAAGGCCTTTAGCCCTTTTGAAGTAACCACATATAGCCCCATTAACCTTAACAGAGAAACTGGAAGTGGAGATGCAAGTCTTGATCCAAAAAATAAATTTAGGTGGAAACTTGAAGAGTTTAAGAGCATCCCACAAAAAATCCCAAGAAACAAAGTCAAAAGCCTTCTTGAGATCAATCTTCCTAGCACACCTGGCCGGGCCTGAGGGTCTATGGTAATTTCTGAATAATTTTTGAGCAAGAAGAATGTTATCGGCTATTCTCCGTCCGGGAACAAAAGCAGATTGGAAGGGAGAAACGATGGAAGGGAGAATATCCTTAAGCCTAGAGGCAATGATCTTCGAAATGCACTTATAGGTTGTATTGCAGCAAGAGATGGGTCTATAATCATTCATAGAAGAGGGGTTCGGAACTTTCGGCACAAGAGCAATGGCAGTGGCATTGGACCCCCGAAGCAAAAGCCCTGACTGAAAAAGGAACGGATAGCAGCGGTAAAAACCTCCCCAACAATGTCCCAAGCATGGAGGAAAAAAATAACATTAAACCCATCTGGGCCAGGGCTCTTGTTCTTCTTCATGTGCTTAAGAGTGGACAAAATCTCCTCATCTGATACACTCTTTCAAGTAAAAGAGCTTGTTGAGATGACACAAGCTTGACCCGAAGAGAATCAGGAATAGGGAGAGAGGAGCGATCAGCAGGAGAAGGAGTACCAAAAAGATCATAGAAGTGGTTAACTGCAACACATTGAACATCCAAGTGCCCAAAACACAATTCACCCTCCGTATTCTCAATTGCTAAAATTTTATTCGTGTTCCACCTTTGCTTTACTTGGTTATGAAAGTAACCCGTATTCTTATCACCTTCCTTTAACCATTGAATTCTAGATTTTTGTTTAGCAAGCTTCTCTTCAAAGAGTAGAGCAGCCCAAAGAGAATCAGTTTGAGATTTTTGAAGAAGAATGAGAGAAAGAACACCCAGATTGAGAGAGATGGCATGTTGAGTAGCGTGCAGGCAGTCCCTAGCCTTCTTCACATTTGAGACCAGATTTCTATGGCGCTTATTAAGATCCTTTAGAGCAAACTTAACAGCAGAAAGCTTCCTTGCCAGAATCTGAAGAGGGTCACCCGAGCAAGGAGTGAGCCAAGCGGTCCGAACCACATCATGGTAATTTTCCAGACCCATCATAAAATTGAAGAACTGGAAAGGCTTAGGAATATGGGGCAAGGAAATTCCAGAATTAATCACCACAAGGCAGTGATCAGAGAGGTCGCGCGGACAGAATAGAGCTTGGGAGTTGGGATATGAATCCAACCAGAGGTGATTCACTAAAGCACGATCAAGCTTCTTGTAGGTTGGGTTTACAGTTTTAGAATCCCACCAGGTGAGGAGGGGGCCAACAACACAGAGATCCATTAAGAGAAGGTCATCAAGCCAATCCTTAAAGTTTTGCATACCATAGTCCCATGAACAAGCACCTCCAAAAATTTCCGTCAAGGATTTAACCACATTGAAGTCGCCAAGAAGAGTCCACGATTTATCAATCTAGCCAGGAATAGCTCTCAAATTATTCCAAAGAGATTTCCTTTCACTTGGGGTATTAAGCCCATAAACAACAGTAACAAAACCATTAAAACTAAGATTGACAAAAGAAATAAAACAATGGATAAATTGTGCAGAATTTGTAATAACATTGACAGTCCAGATATTTGGGTCCCAACCAACCCAAATTCTTCCATTCACATGTTGCTCATAGTTAAAGTGCCACTGCCACTTCCTACAAATAGCCATAGAGACAGAATTGGCCTTAGGTGACTTAACCGTTGTTTTAATTAGGCCAACAAAAGAGAGACTATGCTTACAAATGAGATCATGGACGCTAGTCTGCTTAGGAGATGTATTTACACCTCTAATATTCATAGAGCAAAAATTTAACATAAAACAGGGAGGGAAATTAAGCTGGGGACTTCTTGCTCCCCCCTCCTTTGACCTTTTTCTTTGAGGCTTGAACAACATCAAGAGAGCCTACAGCTTTGTGTTTGAGATCCCTAACTTCCTTCTCATCAATCTATTTAAGTTTACCCACAAGGGGGTTACAGGAAGAGTGACATCAGTGTCGGAGAAACAGTCCTGGGAACCAACAGCCACAGGAGAAAGAAGGTTAAATGAGTTTGAGTTTGGATGACCAGAGGGAGTGGCCAGACCAACTTGCTGTTTAGGGCCCTTAGCAACCAAGGTCCAACAGTCAGCTTTTGCAGTAGGGAGAGGAGAAATGATAGTTGGAGAAGCAGAAGATTCACCAACAGCAGGGGCAGTCATTTTAGGTGCAACTTTGGGAACCCATTTATAGTTAGCTTGAGGACATCTTAGAAGAGAGTGCCCAAAGGACTTGCAATGAGAGCATGACAGGGGTTTATTTTGATACTCAACTTCAACCGAGACCACTTTTTTTGATTTGGTTTCCTCATCAAGGACAACAACTTCAAGGCTAGAGGGTAAACCTGAAGAGGTAGTGATCTCAACACATATCCTAGCAAAGTTCATGGGCTACAATTTTTCAATAATATTATCGACAAAGAGAGGTTTGCCTATCCCACTAGCAAGATAGCTAGTGGAAACATTGGGCTGCAGTTTGGCACGTCTATGTCTGAGGTCTTCAAAGTTGCTCAGGCTCTCTCTCAGCAAGGTCGGGTAGATGCTGTTGCTGAGCGTGAAAAGAGCAATGCTCTTATGGATTTCATCTTGGCCCAAGGTTTCTCTGTCCAGAATATTAATGATTTTGTAAACAAGGGCAAATCTGTTAGGCAGGTGGATGGCCGGGAACTGTTTGTTAAAAGTTCTCTTAGAACTTCTGAAGTCAATGTTTTTGCCCCTGTTTCGGGGCTTCCCTCTGGTGCTGGAAAACTCATTTCCCCCAGTATCTGTGATGTTTCTGATAAGGTTATTAATTATTCTCTAGATACTTCTGGTGGTCTAGATGCCTAGGTTGGAGTGGGTATCCCTTCGGCTTGCCATGATAGGCCTGCTAAGGACTTCCCAAAGCTTCCTCTAGTTGGTCAGAGTGCTTCTGATGGGGCTACGCTGCAACATTCCTCTCCAGTTCGGCCTTCTTGGAGCTCGGTTGTGGCTAAGGGTTCTTCCAAACCTGGTTTGGTTCTCGATTATTTTCCTCCTACTCCCCCGACTCTGGATAATGGTCCAATCACCATCAAGCCCCCTTCAGAAGTTCTCCAACTTGGAAACAATCTTTGGAACGCTTTCCTTGTTGGAAGTTTTATTCACTCTAGACTTCCGTTTAAACTTGTCGAAGATAGTGTTCATAAGTTGTGGGATAGTCTGGGTCTGCAAAAGGTTTTCTTGCAGGACAAGGGGTATTTCATCTTTAAGTTCTCTAGTCCTGAGGAGCGTGACAATATTCTAGCCTTAGGTCCTTGGTATGTTTCGAATAAGCTACTCCAGCTCAAGCATTGGAAGGAGGGGTTGGACTTCAAATCTGATATGTGCACTAAGGCCCCTGTTTGGGTGAAATTCCATAATATTCCCCTGTCCTAACCTGTCTGGCCCTGGACTAAGCTATCTTGCTAGTGGGATAGGTAAACCTCTCTTTGTTGATAAGATAACTGAAAAATTGGAACCCCATGAACTTTGCTAGGATGTGTATTGAGATTACTTCCTCTTAAGCCTTTCCTTCTAGTCTTGAAGTTGTTGTCCTTGATGCGGAAACTAAATTAGAAATAGTGGTCTCGATTGTAGTGGAGTACCAGAATAAACCCTTGTCGTGCTCTCATTGCTTGTCCTTTGGGCACTCTCTCCTTAGATGTCCTCAAGCTAATTATAAATGGGTCCCCAAAGTTGCCCCTTCTATGCCTGCTCCTGCTGCAGGTGGTGAATCTTCTTCTACCCCAGCTATCTCTTCTCCTTCTCCTGCTGAAAAATCTGACAGTTGGACCTTGGTTGCTAAGGGTCCAAAACAGCATGTTGGTCCAGCTCTTCTCTCTGACCCTCAAAACTCAAATTTATTCAACATCCTTTCCCCTGTGGCTGCTGGTCCTCAGGACTGTTTCTCTGACACTGATGTCACTCCCTCCCCTAACCCCCTTGTGGGTAAGCTTAAACTGATTGATGAGAAGGAAGGTAGGGATCTAAAACACAAAGCTATAGGCTCTCTTGATGTTGGTCAAGCCTCAAAGAAAAAGATCAAAGGAGGGGGAGCAAAAAGCCGTCAACTTAACTTTTTCCCTGTTTTATGTTAAATTTTTGCTCTATGAATATTAGAGGTGTAAATATGTCTCCTAAGAAGACTAGCGTCCATGATCTCATTTGTAAGCATAGTATCTCTTTTGTTGGCCTTGTTGAAACTAGGGTCAAGTCACCTAAGGCCATTTCTGTTTCCAATGCTATTTGTAGGAATTGGCAGTGGCATTTTAATTATGAGTATCATGTGAATGGTAGAATTTGGGTTGGTTGGGACCCAAATACCTGGAATGTTAATGTTATTACAAAGTCTGCACAATTTATTCACTGTTCTATTTCTTCTGTCGATCTTAGTTTTAATGGCTTTGTTACTGTTGTTTATGGGCTAAATACCCCTACCGAAAGGAAATCTCTTTGGCATGACTTAAGAGTTCTTGCTGGCTCAATAAATACATCGTGGACTCTTATTGGGGATTTTAATGTGGTAAAATCCTTATCTGAAATTGATGGAGGTGCTTGTTCTTGGGACTATGGTATGCAAGATTTTAAGGATTGGCTCGAGGATCTCCTCTTGTTGGATATCCGTGCTATTGGCCCTCATCTCACCTGGTGGGACTCTCAAATTGCCAACCCTACTTACAAGAAGCTGGATCGTGCTCTGGTTAATAACTTCTGGTTGGACTCTTATCCCTTATCTCAGGCTCTCTTTTGTCCCCGTGACCTCTCTGATCATTGCCCTGTGGTGGTATTTTCTGGCTTCTCCTGCCCCACATTCCCAAGCCTTTCCAATTCTTCAACTTCATGATGGGTCTGGAAAATTTTCCTGACGTGGTTCAGAATGCTTGGCTCACTCCTTGCTTGGGTGATCCGCTCCAGATTTTGGCCGGGAAGCTTTCTGCAGTTAAGGTCGCTTTAAAGGGCCTCAATAAGCGCAATGGTAATCTGATCTCAAATGTGAAGCAGGCTAGGGACTGCCTGCAAGCTACTCAGCATGCTATTTCCCTCAATCCGGGTTATCCCTCTCTTCTCCTCCTCCAGAAAGCTCAAACCAATTCTCTTTGGGCTGCTCTCCTTCTTGAAGAGAAATTCCTCAAGCAAAAATCTGGAATCCAATAGGTTGAAGGATGGTGATAAGAATATGAGTTACTTCCATAACCACGTAAAGAATAGATGGAATACGAATAAAATTTTGGCTATTAAGAACTCGGAGGGTGAATTATGTTCTGGGCATTTGGCTGTTCAAAGAGTTATTGTGGATCACTTCTTTGCTCTTTTTGGCACTTCTTCTCCTGCTGATTGCTCTTTCCCTCCTCTCCCTGACTCTCTTGGGGCCAAGACTGTGTCCTCTCTACAAGCTCCTTTACTGGAACATGATGTGTCGGTTGAAGAGATCCTGTCCACTCTTAAGCTCATGAAGAAGAACAAGAGTCCTGGCCCTGATGGGTTTAATGTTAACTTTTTTCTCCATACTTGGGACATTATTGGGGATGTTTTTACTTCTGCCATCAGTTCCTTTTTCAGTCAGGGATGTCTGCTTCGGGGGTCCAACTCCACTGCTATTGCTCTTGTGCCTAAAGTCTCGAACCCCTCTTCCATGAATGATTATAGACCCATCTCTTGCTGCAACACAACTTATAAGTGCATTTCGAAGATCATTGCTTCGAGACTTAAGGACATTCTCCCATCCATTATCTCTCCTTTTCAATCCGCTTTTGTTCCGGGTAGGAGGATCGGTGATAACATTCTTCTTGCTCAAGAATTATTCAGGAACTACCATAGACCCTCAGGCCCGGCTAGATGTGCTATGAAGATTGACCTCAGGAAGGCTTTTGACTCTGTTTCTTGGGATTTTTTATGGGCTGCTCTTAAGCTTTTTAAATTCCCTCCTAAATTTATCTATTGGATCAAGGCATGCATCTCCACCTCAAGTTTCTCTGTTAAGGTTAATGGGGCTTTATGTGGTTACTTTAAAGGGGCTAAAGGCCTTAGACAAGGTGACCCTCTCTCCCCCTACCTTTTTGTCATCATTATGGAAGTTCTTTCTCTAATGCTTGGCCAGACTTCAAAGCAGGCTTCTTTCAAATTTCATTGGCGTACAATGCCTTTATCTCTCACCCATCTCTGTTTTTCGGATGATATTCTCATTTTCTGTCATGGTGATATCGATTCTGTTAAGTACATTAAGACTTGTCTTGACCAGTTCTCCTTGGACTCTGGCCTTTACATCAATGCCTCGAAAAGTATGTGCTTTCTTTCCCATGTTCCTCTTGCTCAATCGGATCTTATTCTTAGCCATCTGAATTTCCAATTGGGGGTCTTCCCGGCTAAATTTTTGGGGGTTCCCCTGATAACCTCGAAACTTAGTATTGCTGATTGTCGCCCTCTTCTTGAAAGGGTCAAATCCAAAATTAGCTCCTGGACCAACAAGTTCCTTTCATATGCCGGTCGTATGCAACTTATCAAGTCTGTTATCTACGCCTCCCAAGCTTATTGGTCTGCTCATTTCATTCTCCCTGCAGCTATTTTGAAGGATCTTCAAGCTACCATGTCTAGATTTTTATGGAAGGGTTCTTCTTTAAACAAAAATGGCTCTAAAGTTGCTTGGACAAAGATTTGCCTTCCCTTTGCTGAAGGTGGTCTTGCCATAAAAAACCTTGGCGAATGGAATAAATCTCTTATCTTGTTACATCTTTTGCATGTCATTAATCCATTTTCTTCATCTCTTTGGGCTAAATGGGTTCATTCTACTCTTCTTAAGAACAAATCTTTATGGACTATTCACATTCCTTCTAACTGTTCTTGGATCTGGAGGAAAGTTTTACAAAGTAGGGATACTGCCCGTAGACACATCCTTTGACATAGGCAACGGAGCTAATACTAGCCTTTGGTTTGACCCTTGGATTGGTCAATCCCCCTTGGCAAATTATGTCCTCTCGTCTCTGATTGCCAACTCTGGGCTGGGTCCTTATGCTTCGGTGAATAGCATTATTCAAAATTCTAGGTGGGTGCTTCCTGCATCAAACCATCAGGATGTTATTGCTTTTCGGAATTCCTTTGACACCTCTAGATCTTGTAACTCAACAAAATGTGAAAGTATTCTTTGGGATGGTATCATGGCAAAAGATGTAAAGGCTGCTACTATTTGGAACTCCGTTCGACAGTCTGGGTCTACTGTGTCTTGGCATAACTTGGTTTGGCATAAGATTGTGCCTCCCCGACACTCTTTTATTCTCTGGCTTGCCTTTCATAAGGGGCTTAGGACCCTTGACAAATTGACTCAGTTCGGGCTTGATATTAACCCTAGTTGTGTGCTGTGTTCGAATGTTAGTGAAACTTTCAACCATTTATTTTTTGATTGTTCCTTCTCGTTTCAGATTCTGGTTGCTGTCCTTAGGCTTTGTGGATGGAGAGGGTTTAGTAGGAGTTGGGTTTCTATCACTGGCTTCATCTCTAGCTCTTCCTGCAAAAACTTTCACTACAATCTTCTCCATCTTGGGTTTGCAATCGTGGTCTATAGAATCTGGGCTAAAAGAAATGCTAGGATTTTCTCTCATGTATCCACCCCTGCTCGTATTATTATTAGAGATATTATTAATTTAATTCAATGTGGTCTCCATTCAAATGCTAAATTTCAAAAAATTAAGTCAAGATTCTGTTATAGATCGTGTGTTGTAACTGCTGTTCCTGTGATTGTTCTTGTTCCTATTATTGCACTGGATTAGCGAGTTTGGTTGGCATCATGAATTGGTTGCCTTGGCTGGGATTCCTTGCTGGCTTTTTGCTCTTTAACTGCTACTTTTGGGTTACTGCTGTTGCTATTGATTTTCACTTTGCTGCTGCTGCTGCTGATGTTTTGGGCAGGTCTGGCAGAAGTTGTTTGGTCCTTTGCTGCGGGCCTTTTTCAGGCCTTGGGTTTCTGCTAGCTGCTGGTTTTCATGCCTGCACCTGGGCCAGTGCTGTTGATGTTCTTGTGATGGTCCATCTTCTCTTATTGCTTGATTTGGTTCAGGTGGTCTGGGTCTGGGTTTCTGTTGCGATTCGGTGCTGCAGCTTGGCCTGGGTTTGCTGCTGTTTGATCGTGTGCAACACTTTGCTGCTGTCTGCTCTGCTGTATGCCGATTGTCTCTTGCAATTTCAGCCTGCTGATTTTGCTGCGGTTTGGGTTGGACCAGCTGGTTCTGTCTGCAAGATGTCATGCCTTTGTTTTACGTTGGCTGTTCTGATTTCTGCTTTTGGCTCAGTTCTGTTTGTTTTGCCGTTGCGTTGGCTGCTGCTACTTTTGGTTTGGGATGCTGCTTGGGTTTTTGCTGCTGTTTTTGCTTGGGTTTTTGCTTGTGTTTCCAGTAACTGCATGTTGGTGCATGCCTTCATGGAGCAATTTGGTTTATCACTGCTGCAGTTTGTTAACTTGTGCTTATTTGCTGGGATTTGTTGATTCGGGCTGCTGCTTTTTCTGTGATTTCTGTTGCATGGCTGTTTTTGGATTGCCTCTTGCTCCTTCAGCTGCTTGGTTTTATTCTCTTGCTGTTAGTGATTTGCTGTTGGTTTGTTGTAGTATTCTGCAATTTTCTGCTATTTGCTGCGATCTGCTGCCGTTGATTGTGCTAGCTTTTGGACCAGTTTGGCTACAGTCCGGCTGCTGTTTGGTTTGCTGGGTTTGGATTGCAGGTTTTCTCTGCCCTTGTTATGGGGCTGCTGTATGGGACTCTTACTGTTAGTCTCCTATTGCTTTGTCAGGGTGCTTGTGAAAGATGATCTCCTTCACTGCTTGCTTTGCTTATTTAATACAGTTTGTCTGCTGTCATGCTTTTGCTTTCCTCTCGAGTGCCTACTGTTCTTCAAGGTTGTTGGGCTTCTGGGTTTGCTTTGTTTCTTTTGATGGTTCATTTTGTTGGCTTTTTTTTTTGGCCTTTTGTTCTTCTATAGTCATGACATCATAGGGCATGTCCTATGATGTCTATGCTATAGTCAGATTGGGGATTCCCATGAGGTCTTGTAACACCATTTTATTTTAATTCAGTCTAATTTTAGAAAAAAAAAGATAGCTTAGTCCCGGGCCAGCTAAGTAGGACAAAGGAACATTATGGAATTTCACCCAAACAGGGGCCTTATAGCACATATCAAATTTGAAATCCAACCCCTCCTTCCAATGCTTGAGCTGAAGAAGCTTATTTGAAACATACCAAGGACCTAAAGCTAGAATATTGTCACATTCCTCAGGATTAAAAAACTTGAAGATGAAGTACCCCTTATCCTGCAAGAAGACCTTCTGTAGACCCAGGCTATCCCACATCTTATGAACACTATCTTCAACTAGTTTAAAAGGGAGCCTAGAGTGTATAAAGCTTCCAATAAGGCAAGATTTCCAGAGGTTATTACCAAACTGAAGGACCTCAGAAGGGGCCTTAATAGTAATAGGGCCATTTTCCAGAGACGGAGGAGCAGGGGGGAAATAATCAAGAACCAAAGAAGTTTTGGGGGAGCCCTTTGCCACAACAGAGCTCCAGGAAGGCATAACCGGAGGCACCACGCCTTCTTCTAAGATGACATGAGAAGAAGAGGCCTTGTGCACCTGCTGAGCCATCCCCGAGATACAAGATTTCAAGCAAGGCTGAACCGATAGAGGCCCAGCTTGTCCAGAAGCATACCCAAAGGCACCCACCAAACTCGGAATATTAGGCAACTCACCCTCTTCCAAAGACGGCACAGCACCAGAGGCAGGGAGTTTAAGGGACTTTTCCAGAGCTACAGGACTGCAAGCTCTAAGGAAACTTTTATCAAACAGATCGTTTGCATTTATAGTGCGAACAGATTTGCCTTTACAAGCGTACTCATTAACATTTTCGAGTGAGAACCCTTGAGCTTTAATGAAGTCCAGGAGCAGGTTACATCTCTTTCGCTCATCAGCCGCTTCAATATTCCCCTGTTGTGATAATGCTTGAGCAGCTATGAAAATTTCTTTCATGGTGGAACCATGTTGGAGCCCTAGGCTTGCGTTAACAACACTATTGGTTTCAAAGGCGTCAGAGCTGTCCATGTCTAGGGCAGCAGCAGCCGGAACAAGAACGGACTCAGCCATAGCTTCATTGCCAAAAATGGGGGAATTTGGGTTGAGATCCCAAATTCAACGAAAAGATCCCGGGAATCAATACTAACAAAATTCCCAGCTGAAAGGTGACTATAGTCAACCATGGCGAGGAAACTCTGAGGTGAACGAAGGAGAGGAAGGAGAGATAGGACGGAACAGTGCGGTCGGAGGCAAGGGCCAAACGGAGGATAAGAGAGGAAGGGCGGGGAAAGAGCTAAAAAAGGAAAACAGAAAATATTGGTAAGGATAGAATAGTTTGGTGAGGTTGGGCAGGAGACAAAAAAGGAAAAGAAAAAGGGGGGGGGGGGTTACGGTAACGGAAAAAGTAGTGGAAGGGGGTTTACGGATGAAAGAGTTTTAGAGAGAAGGGAGAGAAAAATCCTAGAGAGAGAGAACCTAACCCATTCTTGTGGCTAAAGGTACGCATGATTTTGAACGCAATAGTCATGGGTTTCTCTTTTTGACGCTAATCAAACTAGAACGAAGTAATACAACTATTGATCACCTCTTTCTTTGTAAATTTGAATCAACCAACCAAACAATATGAAGGTATACCTAAATGAAGACTTGTGTGAGATCTACGCATCGTTTTTAATGTGACAGTGATGGAATTGCTCCTTTTGATGCTAATTTCAACTTGAACGAAGTAATAGCACTCAAAATCACAATATTTTGACAATTTGAGAGAACTAATGAAACATTAAAAAGGTTTCCCTAAATGAAGACTTGTGTGAGATGTACGGATCGTTTTGAAGGCACTAGTGATAGGATTGTTCCTTTTGATGCTAATCAAACTAGAACGAAGTCATAGGACTTATAATCACCTATTTCTTTGACAATTTGAGAGAACCAATAAAACAATAAGAAGGTCCCCCTAAATCAAGACTTTTGTGAGATGTACACATCATTTTTAACGCGATAGTCATGGAATTGTTCATTTTGATGCTAATCAAATTAGAACGAAATAATAGGACTCCTAATCACCTCTTTCTTTGATAATTTAGAGAACCAATGAAACAATTAGTAGGCCTCCTTAAATGAAGACTTGTGCGAGAAGTACGCATCATTTTGAACGTGATAGTAATAGGATTGTTCCTTTTGGTGCTAAGTAAATTATAACAAAGTTATAGCATTCATAATTACCTCTTTTTTGACAATTTTAGAAAACCAATGAAAAAATAAGAAGGTCTCCTTAAATGAATACTTGTGTGAGATGTACGGATCTTTTTGAAGGCACTAGTGATAGAATTGCTCCTTTTGATACTAATCAAACTAGAACGAAGTCATAGGACTCATAATCACCATCTTCTTAGATAATTTGAGAGATTCATTGAAACAATAAGAAGGTCTGCCAAAATTATAAAGACCTGTGTGAGATGTACGCATCGTTTTAAATGCGATAGTCATGGGATTGCTCCTTTTGATGCTAATCAAATTAGAACGAAGTAATAGAACTCCTAATCACCTCTTTCTTTGACAATTTTAGTGAACCAATGAAACAATAACAAGGTCTCCTTAAAGGAAGACATGTGTGAGATGTACGCATTGTTTTGAACGTGATAGTAATGTGATTGCTCCTTTTGATGCTAATCAAACTAGAACGAAGTTATAGGAATCCTAATCACCTCTTTCTTTGACAATATTAGTGAACCAATAAAATAATAAGGTCACCTTAAATGAAAACTTGTGCGAGATGTAGGCATTGTTTTGAATGTGATAGTAATGGGATTGCTCCTTTTGATGCTAATCAAACTAGAACGAAGTTATAGGACTCCTAATCACTAATTTCTTTGACAATTTTAGAGAACCAATGAAACATTAAGAATGTTTCCCTAAATGAAGACTTGTGTGAGATGTACGTATGGTTTTGAACGCGGTAGTCATGGGTTTCTCTATTTGATGCTAATCAAACTAGAACGGAGTAATATAACTATTGATCACCTCTCTCTTCGTAAATTTGAAACAACCAATAAAACAATATGAAGGCCTACCTAAATGAAGACTTGTGTGAGATCGACGCATCGTTTTGGACGCGATAGTGATGGAATTGCTCGTTTTGATGCTAATTTCAACTTGAATGAAGTAATAGGGCTCAAGATCACAATATTTTGACAATTTGAGAGAACTATTGAAACAGTAAGAAGGTTTCCCTAAATGAAGACTTGTGTGAGATGTACGGATCGTTTTGAAGGCACTGGTGATAGGATTGTTCCTTTTGATGTTAATCAAACTAGAACGAAGTCATAGGACTCATAATCACCTCATTCTTTGACAATTTGAGACATTCAATGAAACAATCATAATGTCTCCCTAAATTATAAAGACTTGTGTGAGATGTGCGCATCGTTTTAAATGCGATAGTCGTGGGATTGCTCCTTTTGATGCTAATCAAATTAGAACGAATTAATAGGACTCCTAATCACCTCTTTCTTTGATAATTTAGAGAACCAATGAAACAATAAGTAGGTCTCCCCTTAAATGAAGACTTGTGCGAGAAGTTCGCATCGTTTTGAACGTGATAGTAATGGGATTGTTCCTTTTGATGCTAATTAAACTAGAACGAAGTTATAGGACTCATAATCACCTTTTTTTGACAATTTTAGAAAACCAATGAAATAATAATGTCTCCCTAAATTATAAAGACTTGTGTGAGATGTACGCATCGTTTTAAACGCGATAGTCATGGGATTGCTCCTTTTGATGCTAATCAAATTAGAATGAAGTAATTGGACTCCTAATCACCTCTTTCTCATTTAGCAAAAAAAAAATCACCTCTTTCTTTGACAATTTTAGTGAACCAATGAAACAATAAGAAGTCTCCATAAATGAAGACATGTGTGAGATGTACGCATCGTTTTGAACGTGATAGTAATGTGATTGCTCTTTTTGATACTAATCAAATTAGAACGAAGTAATAGTACTCCTAATCACCTCTTTCTGATTTAGCAAAAAAAAAATCACCTCTTTCTTTGACAATTTTGGTGAACCAATTAAACAATAAGAAGGTCTCCTTAAATGAAGACATGTGTGAGATGTACGCATCGTTTTGAACGTGATAGTAATGTGATTGCTCCTTTTGATGCTAATAAAACTAGAACGAAGTAATAGGACTCCTAACCACCTCTTTCTTTGATAATTTTAGTGAACCAATGAAATAATAAGAAGATCTTCTTAAATGAAGACTTGTGTGAGATGTAGGCATTGTTTTGAACGTGATAGTAATGAGATTGCTCATTTTGATGCAAATCAAACAAGAACGAAGTTATAGGACTACTAATCACCTATTTCTTTGGCAATTTTAGAGAACCAATGAAACATTAAGAATGTCTCCCTAAATGAAGACTTGTGTGAGATTTACGCATGGTTTTGAACGCGATAGTCATGGGTTTCTCCTTTTGACGCTAATCAACCTAGAACGAAGTAATACAACTATTGATCACCTCTTTCTTCGTAAATTTGAAACAACCAATCAAACAATACGAAGGTCAACCTAAATGAAGACTTGTGTGAGATCTACACATCGTTTTGGACGTGATAGTGATGGAATTTCTCGTTTTGATGCTAATTTCATCTGGAACGAAGTAATAGGACTCAAAATCACAATATTTTGACAATTTGAGAGAACTAATGAAACAGTAAGAAGGTTTCCCTAAATGAAGACTAGTGTGAGATGTACGGATCGTTTTGAAGGCACTAGTGATAGGATTGTTCCTTTTGATGCTAATCAAACAAGAACGAAGTAATAGGACTCATAATCACCTCTTTCTTTGACAATTTGAGAGAACCAATGAAACTATAAGGACTCCCTAAGTCAAGACTTGTGTGAGATGTACGCACCATTTTTAGAGTGATAGTCATGGGATTGTTCATTTTGATTCTAATCAAATTAGAACGAAATAATAGGACTCCTAATCACCTCTTTCTTTGACAATTTAGAGAACCAATGAAACAATAATTAGGTCTCCTTAAATGAAGACTTGTGCGAGAAATACACATCGTTCTGAACGTGATGGTAATGGGATTGTTCCTTTTGATGCTAATTAAACTAGAACGAAGTTATAGGACTCATAATCACCTCTTTTTTGATAATTTTAGAAAACCAATGAAACAATAAGAAGGTTTCCCTAAATGAAGACTTGTGTGAGATGTACGGATCGTTTTGAAGGCACTGGTGATAGGATTGTTCCTTTTGTTGCTAATCAAACTAGAACGAAGTCATAGGACTCATAATCACCTCGTTCTTTGACAATTTGAGACATTCAATGAAACAATCAGAATGTCTCCCTAAATTATAAATACTTGTGTGAGATGTGCGCATCGTTTTAAATGCGATAGTCATGGGATTGCTCCTTTTGATGCTAATCAAATTAGAATGAAATAATAGGACTCCTAATCACCTCTTTCTTTGACAATTTAGAGAACCAATGAAATAATAAGTAGGTCTCCTTAAATGAAGACTTGTGCGACAAGTACGCATCGTTTTGAACGTGATGGTAATGGGATTGTTCCTTTTGATGCTAATTAAACTAGAACAAAGTTATAGGACTCATAATCACCTCTTTTTTGATAATTTTAGAAAACCAATTAAACAATAAGAAGGTCTCACTAAATGAATACTTGTGTGAGATGTACGGATCTTTTTAAAGGCACTAGTGATAGAATTGCTCCTTTTGATGCCAACCAAACTAGAACGAAGTCATAGGACTCATAATGACCTCCTTCTTTGATAATTTGAGAGATTCAAGGAAACAATAAGAAGGTCTCCCTAAATTATATAGACTTGTGTGAGATGTACGCATTGTTTTAAACGCGATAGTAATGGGATTGCCCCGTTTGATGCTAAACAAATTTGAACGAAGTAATAGGACTCCTAATCACCTCTTTTTGAAATAGCAAAAAAAATCACCTCTTTATTTGACAATTTTAGTGAACCAATGAAATAATAACAAGGTCTCCTTAAATGAAGACATGTGTGAGATGTACGGATCGTTTTGAACGTGGTAGTAATGTGATTGCTCCTTTTGATGCTAATCAAACTAGAACGACGTTATAGGGCTCCTAATCACCTCTCTCTTTGACAATTTTAGTGAACCAATGAAATAATACGATAGTCTCCTTAAATGAAGATTTGTGTGAGATGTAGGGATTGTTTTGAACGTGATAGTAATGGGATAACCCCTTTTGATGCTAATCAAACTAGAATGAAGTTATAGGACTCCTAATCACCTACTTCTTTGACAATTTTAGAGAACCAATGAAACATTAAGAATGTTTCCTTAAATGAAGACTTGTGTGAGATGTACTCATGGTTTTGAACGCGATAGTCATGGGTTTCTCCTTTTGATGCTAATCAAGCTAGAACGAAGTAATACAACTATTGATCACCTTTTTCTTTGTAAATTTGAAACAACCAATCATATAATAAGAAGGTCTACCTAAATGAAGACTAGTGTGAGATCTACGCATCGTTTTGGATGCGAAAGTAATGGAATTGCTCCTTTTGATGCTAATTTCAACTTGAACGAAGTAATAGGATCAAAATCATAATATTTTGACAATTTGAGAGAACTAATGAAACAGTAATAAGGTTTTCCTTAAGGAAGACTTGTGTGAGATGTACGGATCGTTTTGAAGGCACTAGTGATAGGATTGTTCCTTTTGATGCTAATCACACTAGAACGAAGTCATAAGACTCATAATCACCTCTTTCTTTTAAAATTTGAGAGAACCAATGAAACAATAAGAAGGTCTCCCTAAATCAAGACTTGTGTGAGATGTCCACATCATTTTTAACGCGATCGTCATGGAATTATTCATTTTGATGCTAATCAAATTAGAACAAAATAATAGGACTTCTAATCACCTCTTTCTTTAACAATTTAGAGAACCAATGAAACAATAATTAGGTCTCCTTAAATGAAGACTTGCGCGAGAAGTACGCATTGTTTTGAACGTGATAGTAATGGGATTGTTCTTTTTGATGCTAATTAAACTAGAACGAAGTTATAGGACTCATAATCACCTCTTTTTGACAATTTTAGAAAACCAATGAAATAATTAGAAGGTCTCCCTGAATAAATACTTGTGTGAGATGTACGGATCCTTTTGAAAGCACTAGTGATAGAATTGCTCCTTTTGATGCTAATCAAACTAGAACGAAGTCATAGGACTCATAATCACCTCCTTCTTTGACAATTTGAGAGATTCAATGAAACAATAAGGTCTCCCTAAATTATAAAGACTTGTGTGAGATGTACGTATCGTTTTAAACGTGATAGTCATGGGATTGCTCCTTTTCATGCTAATCAAATTAGAACGAAGTAATAGGACTCCTAATCACCTCTTTCTGACTTAGCAAAAAAAATTCACCCTCTTTTTTTGACAATTTTAGTGAACCAATGAAACAATAAGAAGGTTTTCTGAAATGGAAACATGTGCGAGATGTACGCATCGTTTTGAACGTGATAGTAATGTGATTGCTCCTTTTGATGCTAATCAAACTAGAACGAAGTTATAGGACTCCCAATCACCTCTTTCTTTGACAATTTTAGTGAACCAATGAAATAATAAGAAGGTCTCCTTAAATGAAGATTTGTGTGAGATGTAGGCATTATTTTGAACGTGATAGTATCGAGATTGCTCCTTTTGATGCTAATAAAACTATAACGAAGTTATAGGACTCCTAATCACCTATATTTTTGATAATTTTAAAGAACCAATGAAACATTAAGAATGTCTCCCTAAATGAAGACTTGTGTGAGATGTACGCATGGTTTTGAACTCGATAGATATGGATTTCTCCTTTTGACGCTAATCAAACTAGAACGATGTTATACAACTATTGATCACCTCTTTCTTTGTAAATCTGAAAACAACCAATGAAACAATATGAAAGTCTACCAAAATGAAGACTTGTGTGAGATCTACGCATCGTTTTGGATGCGATAGTGATGGAATTCCTTCTTTTGATGCTAATTTCAACTTGAACGAAGTAATAGGACTCAAAATCGCAATATTTTGTCAATTTGAGAGAACTAATGAAACAGTAAGAAGGTTTCCCTAAATGAAGATTTGTGTGAGATGTACGGATCGTTTTGAAGGCACTAGTGATAGGATTTTTCCTTTTAATGCTAATCAAACTAGAACGAAGTCATAGGACTCATAATCACCTCTTTTTTTGACAATTTGAGAGAACCAATGAAACAATAATAAGGTCTCCCTAAATCAAGACTTGTGTGAGATGTACGCATCATTTTTAACGCGATAGTCATGGGATTGTTCATTTTGATGCTAATCAAATTAGAACGAAATAATAGGACTCCTAATCACCTCTTTCCTTAAAAATTTAAAGAACCAATGAAACAATTAGTAGGTCTCCTTAAATGAAGACTTGTGCGAGAAGTACGCATCGTTTTGAACGTGATAGTAATGAGATTGTTCCTTTTGATGCTATTTAAACTAGAACGAAGTTATAGGACTCGTAATCATCTCTTTTGTGACAATTTTAGAAAACCAATGAAACAATATGAAGGTCTTCCCTAAATAAATACTTGTGTGAGATGTACGGATCTTTTTGAAAGCACTAGTGATAAAATTGCTTCTTTTGATGCTAATCAAACTAGAACGAAGGGTCCAGTTGGGTGAAGATGACTATTCTTAATTGGAGGAACTTCTGGAAAATTGGTGTCCCTTCGGACTGCTCCTGGATTTGGCATAAGATTCTCAACTTGCGGCCTTTTGCTCTCCCTTTCCTCTTCTATAAGGTTAGTAATGGCAATTCTTTTAGTCTCTGGCACGATCCATGGTTACTAGGGCAGCCGGTTAACCCATCTGAGTCCCTCCTCTCTAACTATAGGCTTCCCCTCTTTGCCCGGGTTTCCAGTATCATTTCCTCAGGCTCCTGGTCGCTCCCTCTTAGTAATCATCATGAGGTTTTGCAGTTCAGAAATCTCTTCCATGACATTCCTCCTCCCTCTGATGCTAAGGACGCTATCCTTTGGGATGGCTGTGATATTAAAGATGTGAAGGCTCACTCTGTTTGGGACTCCATCCGCTCTAGGGCTCCTGTTAGTGGCTTGGTCTAACTTGTTATGGCACTCCCTTCACGTCCCTCATTTTTCTTTCACGCTTTGGCTGGCCTTGAGATGAAGATTCCCAACCAACGATCGCTTCTCAGCCTTTTCCAGTTTCCAGCCTCTTGGTTGCCCTCTTTGTGAGCTTCATACGGAGTCATTCCTACACCTCTTTTTTGGTTGCTCTTACTCTTATACTGTTCTCTCATCAGTCTTTGCCTTCGGGAATTGGACTAGTTATCCCCATGATTGGGATAGCTTGATTGAGTTTATCTTTCACTTTAAAGGAGGTTTTATGAATTCTGAGATTTTAAAATTATCCTTCGCCACTACTGTTTATAGAATTTGGGCTGCTAGGAATTCTGGGGTTCATAACCAATTGAAGGTGCCTCCTCTTGTCCTTGCTCGTGATATTATTGCTGTGATCAAATCTAGGCTGGTTTCTTCCTTGAAATTCTATAAAGCTGTTCTTAATTCTCCATCCTATAATATTTGGCTGTAATCGGATGGGTGTTGCTATAGGATGTGGCTGGAATGCTTGCTGTTTTATGGTTCTAGGTTGCCGGTTGTTTGTTCTCTGGGCTTCAGTTGGGTTGGCTGTTTAAGCTGTTTGCAGGCTGGTTCTTATGCAGAGTTGTTTGGTTATTATGGTTCTACTTGGTTCATGATAAGATCAAGATGCCTTCGGGGGTTATTATTCGGGAGATTTTAATTGTCATCAAATCAAGGCACTCTTCTTCTTCTAAATTTCTGTTGACTGCTCAGAATTATCCACGACTCAGTGTGTGGCTGTAGATTAGTTTGGTTGAGTGGCTGTTCTATAATGCTGTGGGTGGTCAGATTTTTGGTAGTATGGCCGGACAAGTTGTCATGTGGTGTTCAGGTTGTTCAGGTTTGAGCTAGTCCGGGAGGGTCCTGTTTCTGACTGGTGTGTTTCTGTTCAGGCTGGGCTGTTGCTGTTGGGCCAAGTTCGGGTGGGCTGGGGCATGGCTGGTTGTTGCGGTTATGTTGTTTCCATTCCAGGTCGTTGGTGGTTGCTGTGGCTAGCATTTTTGATTTGGTTTGGCAGGGTTCGTATCTGGCTTGGGTGAATTTTTATTTTGGGCAGACTGTTGCAGTTGGGACCAGTTCGGGTGTGCTGGGGCAGGGGCTGGTTTCTGTTGTTCTGTTGGTTCCAGTTCTGGCTAAAAACTGAAGGCTGAAGGCTTGTTGCTACTCTGGTTTGTTTGAGGTCTGTTGCCGAGTTTCCTATTTGCTGTTCTGGAGTTTGGATTCCGTCCCCTTGTGTTGTTGGGTTGAAGTTAGGGCTGGTTTGGTGGGTTATTGGGATGGGTTGGTCCCGGTGAGTTGCTGGGTTGGGTTGGGCAGCTGCTGTTTGGTCCAGGTACTGTCTGGGCCGGGGATCTGTTGCTGCAGCTGTTGTGTGGTTGGTTGCTGGATCATGTGAGCATGGCTTCAGTCTTGGTTGCTGCTGTTGTGATGTTATTTTTTGTTTGTGATCCCTCCTTGCCCTAGTCTTATGGGGTATTTGTGCTCTCTAGTGGAAGGCTGCCTATTGGGCAGCGGGGTCGCTCGATTGCAGGTTGCTGGCTGCTTTGATTCATTTGGGTTCTTAATTTTTGGTCCGTTAGGAAACTTTATTCCACTTATGGTTGTTTAGGCTAAATGCCTTGCTTTTTTTTTTGTATGCTTGTTTTAGGCTGAATGCCTTTCTCTCTTGATCTGATTGGTTATTGGTCTTTAGTTTTATCCTCATGGGGGTTGTCCCATGATGATCTTTCTAAAGCTTCTAGGGTATGCCCCTTTACGATTGTATTATCTTTCTTTCTTTTCAATTTACAAACAAACTTAGCTGGAAAAAAAACCCAGAACGAAGTCATAGCACTCATAATCACCTCCTTCTTTGACAATTTGAGATATTCAATGAAACAAAAAGAAGGTCTCCCTAAATTATAAAGACTTGTGTGAGATGTACGCATCGTTTTAAACGCGATAGTCATGGGATTGCTCCTTTTGATGCTAATCAAATTAGAAAGAAGTAATAGGACTCCTAATCACCTCTTTCTGAATTAGCAAAAAAAATTTAACTCTTTCTTTGACAATTTTAGTGAACCAATGAAACAATAAGAAGCTCTTCTTAAATGAAAACATGTGTGAGACGTACGCATCGTTTTGAACTTGATAGTAATGTGATTGCTCCTTTTGATGCTAATCAAACTAGAACGAAGTTATAGGGCTCCTAATCACCTCTCTCTTTGACAATTTTAGTGAACCAATGAAATAATAAGAAGGTCTCCTTAAATGAAGACTTGTGTGAGATGTAGTTATTGTTTTGAACGTGATAGTAATGGGATTGCTCCTTTTGATGCTAATCAAACTAGAACGAAGTTATAGGACTCCTAATCACCTACTTATTTGACAATTTTAGAGAACCAATGAAACATTAAGAATGTCTCCCTAAATGAAGACTTGTGTGAGATGTACGCATGGTTTTGAACGCGATAGTCATGGGTTTCTCCTTTTGACGCTAATCAAACTAGAACGAAGTAATACAACTATTGATCACCTCTTTCTTTGTAAATTTGAAACAACCAATGAAACAATATGAAGGTCTACCTAAATGAAGACTTGTGTGAGATCTACGCATCGTTTTGGATGCGATAGTGATGGAATTGCTCCTTTTGATGATAATTTCAACTTGAACAAAGTAATAGGACTCAAAATCAGAATATTTTGACAATTTGAGAGAACTAATGAAACTGTAAAAAGGTTTCCCTAAATGAAGACTTGTGTGAGATGTACAGATCGTTTTGAAGGCACTAGTGATAGGATTGTTCTTTTTGATGCTAATCAAACTAGAACGAAGTCATAGGACTCATAATAACCTCTTTCTTTGACAAGTTAAGAGAACCAATGAAACAATAAGAAGGTCTCCCTAAATCAAGACTTGTGTGAGATGTACGCATCATTTTTAACGCGATAGTCATGGAATTGTTCTTTTTGATGCTAATCAAATTAGAACGAAATAATAGGACTCCTAATCACCTCTTTCTTTGACAATTTAGAGAACCAATGAATCAATAAGTATGTCTCCTTAAATGAAGACTTGTGCGAGAAGTACGCATCGTTTTGAACGTGATAGTAATGGGATTGTTCCTTTTGATGCAAATTAAACTAGAACGAAGTTATAGGACTCATAATCACCTCTTTTTTGACAATTTTAGTGAACCAATGAAACAATAAGAAGGTCTCCCTAAATGAATACTTGTGTGAGATGTACGGATCTTTTTGAAGGCACTAGTGATAGAATTGCTCCTTTTGATGCTAATCAAACTAGAACGAAGCCATAGGAATCATAATCACCTTCTTCCTTGACAATTCGAGAGATTCAAAGAAACAATAAGAGGGTCTCCCTAAATTATATAGACTTGTGTGAGATGTACGCATCGTTTTTTGTATGCTTGTTTTAGGCTGAATGCCTTTCTCTTTTGGTCTGATTGGTTATTGGACTTTAGTTTTATCCTTATGGGGGTTGTCCCATGATGATCTTTCTAAAGCTTCTGGGGTATGCCCCTTTCCAATTGTATTATCTTTCATTCTTTTCAATTTACAAACAAACTTAGCGGGAAAAAAAAAACCAGAACGAAGTCATAGGACTCATAATCACCTCCTTCTTTGACAATTTGAGAGATTCAATGAAACAATAAGAAGGCCTCCCTAAATTATAAAGACTTGTGTGAGATGTACGCATCGTTTTAAACACGATAGTCATGGGATTCCTCCTTTTTGTGCTAATCAAATTAGAACAAAATAATATGACTCCTAATCACCTCTTTCTATGACAAACAAATTTGAACGAAGTAATAGGACTCCTAATCACCTCTTATTGAATTATCAAAGAAAATCACCTCTTTCTTTGACAATTTTAGTAAACCAATGAAACAATAAGGTCTTCTTAAATGGAAACATGTGTGAGATGTACGCATCATTTTGAACGTGATAGTAATGTTATAGGACTCCTAATCACCTCTTTCTTTGACAATTTTAGTGAACCAATGAAATAATAAAAAGGTCTCCATAAATGAAGACTTGTGTGAGATGTAGGCATTGTTTTGAACGTGATAGTAATGAGATTGCTCCTTTTGATGCTAATCAAACTAGAACGAAGTTATAGGACTCCTAATCACCTATTTCTTTGACAATTTTAGAGAACCAATGAAGCATTAAGAATGTCTCTCTAAATGAAGACTTGTGTCAGATGTACGCATGGTTTTGAACGTGATAGTCATGGGTTTCTCCTTTTGACGCTAATCAAACTAAAACGAAGTAATACAACTCTTAATCACCTCTTCCCTTGTAAATTTGAAACAACCAATTAAACAATATGAAGGTCTCCCTAAATGAAGACTTGTGTGAGATCTACGCATCGTTTTGGACGCGATAGTGATGGGATTGCTCCATTTTATGCTAATTTCAACTAGAACAAAGTAATAGGACTCATAATCACCTCCTTCTTTGATAATTTGAGCGATTCAATGAAACAATAAGAAGGTCTCCCTAAATTATAAAGACTTGTGTGAGATGTACGCATCATTTTAAACGCGATAATCATGGGATTGCTCCTTTTGATGCAAATCAAATTAAAACGAAGTAATAGGACTCCTAATCACCTCTTTCTGATTTAGCAAAAAAAAATCACCTCTTTCTTTGACAATTTTAGTGAACCAATGCAACAATAAGAAGGTCTTCTTAAATGAAAACATGTGTGAGACGTACGCATCGTTTTGAACGTGATAGTAATGTGATTGCTCCTATTGATGCTAATCAAACTAGAACGAAGTTATAGGACTCCTAATCACTTCTTTCTTTGACAATTTTAGTGAACCAATGAAATAATAAGGTCTCCTTAAATGAAGACTTGTGTGAGATGTAGGCATTATTTTGAACGTAATAGTTATGAGATTGCTCCTTTTGATGCTAATCAAACTATAACAAAGTTATAGGACTCCTAATCACCTATTTCTTTGACAATTTTAGAGAACTAATGATACATTAAGAACGTCTCCCTAAATGAAGACTTGTGTGAGATTTACGCATGATTTTGAACGCGATAGTCATGGGTTTCTCCTTTTGACGCTAATCAAACTAGAACGAAGTAATACAACTATTGATCACCTCTTTCTTTGTAAATTTGAAACAACCAATGAAACAATATGAAAGTCTACCAAAATGAAGACATGTGTGAGATCTACGCATCGTTTTGAACGCGACAGTGATGGAATTCCTTCTTTTGATGCTAATTTCAACGTGAACGAAGTAATAGGACCGAAAATCACAAAATTTTTACAATTTGAGAAAACTAGTGAATCAGTAGGAAGGTTTCCCTAAATGAAGATTTGTGTGAGATGTACGAATCGTTTTGAAGGCACTAGTGATAGGATTTTTCCTTTTCATGCTAATCAAACTAGAACGAAGTCATAGGACTCATAATCACATCTTTCTTTGACAATTTTGAGAGAACCAATGAAACAATAAGAAGGTCTCCCTAAATCAAGACTTATGTGAGATGCACGCATCGTTTTAAACGCGATAGTCATGGGATTGCTCCTTTTGATGCTAATCAAATTAGAACGAAGTAATAGGACTCCTAATCACCTCTTTTTGATTTAGCAAAAAAAAATCACCTCTTTGTTTGACAATTTTAGTGAACCAATGAAACAATAAGAAGGTCTCCATAAATGAAGACATGTGTGAGATGTATGCATCGTTTTGAACGTGATAGTAATGTGATTGCTCCTTTTGATGCTAATCAAACTAGAACGAAGTTATAGGACTCCTAATCACCTCTTTCTTTGATAATTTTAGTGAACCAATGAAATAATAAGAAGTTCTTCTAAAATGAAGACTTGTGTGAGATGTAGGCATTGTTTTGAACGTGATAGTAATGGGATTGCTCCTTTTGATGCTAATCAAACTAGAACAAAGTTATAGGACTCCTAATCACCTACTTATTTGACAATTTTAGAGAACCAATGAAACATTAAGAATGTCTCCCTAAATGAAGACTTGTGTGAGATGTACGCATGGTTTTGAACGCGATAGTCATGGGTTTCTCCTTTTGACTCTAATCAAACTAGAACGAAGTAATACAACTATTGATCACCTCTTTATTTGTAAATTTGAAACAACCAATGAAATATTATGAAGGTCTACCTAAATGAAGACTTGTGTGAGATCTACGCATCGTTTTGGACGCGATAGTAATGGAATTGCTCCTTTTGATGCTAATTTCAACTTGAACGAAGTAATAGGACCCAAAAATACAATATTTTGACAATTTTAGAGAACTAATGAAACAGTAAAAAGGTTTCCCTAAATGAAGAATTGTGTGAGATGTACGGATCGTTTTGAAGGCACTAGTGATAGTATTGTTCCTTTTGATGATAATCAAACTAGAACGAAGTCATAGGACTCATAATCACCTCTTTCTTTGATAATTTGAGAGAACCAATGAAACAATAAGAAGGTCTCCCTAAATCAAGACTTGTGTGAGATGTACGCATCATTTTTAACGCGATAGTCATGGAATTGTTCATTTTGATGCTAATCAATTTAGAACGAAATAAAAGGATTCTTAATCATCTCTTTCTTTGATAATTTAGAGAACCAATGAAATAATAAGTAGGTCTCCTTAAATAAATATTTGTGCGAGAAGTACGCATCGTTTGAACGTGATAGTAATGGGATTGTTCCATTTCATGCTAATTAAACAAGAACAAAGTTATAGGACTCATAATCACCTCTTTTGTGATAATTTTAGAAAACCAATGAAACAATAAGAAGGTCTCCCTAAATGAATACTTGTGTGAGACGTACGCATCATTTTGAAGGCACTAGTGATATAATTGTTCCTTTGGATGCTAATCAAACTAGAACGAAGTCATAGGACTCATAATCACCACCTACTTTGACAAATTGAGAGATTCAAAGAAACAATAAAAAAGGTCTCCTTAAATTATAAAGATTTGTGTGAGATGTACGCATCGTTTTAAATGCGATAGTAATGGGATTGCCCCGTTTGATGCTAAACAAATTTGAACGAAGTAATAGGACTCCTAATCACCTCTTTTTGAAATAGCAAAAAAAAATCACCTCTTTCTTTGACAATTTTAGTGAACCAATGAAATAATAACAAGGTCTCCTTAAATGAAGATATGTGTGAGATGTACGGATCGTTTTGAACGTGATAGTAATGTGATTGCTCCTTTTGATGCTAATCAAACTAGAACGAAGTTATAGGACTCCTAATCACCTCTTTCTTTGACAATTTTAGTGAACCAATGAAATAATAATAAGGTCTTCTTAAATGAAGACTTGTGTGAGATGTAGGCATTGTTTTGAACGTGATAGTAATGGGATTGTTCCATTTCACGCTAATTAAACTAGAACGAAGTTATAGGACTCATAATCACCTCTTTTTTAACAATTTTAGTAAACCAATGAAACAATAAGAAGGTCTCCCTAAATGAATACTTGTGTGAGATGTACGGATCTTTTTGAAGGCACTAGTGATAGAATTGCTCCTTTTGATACTAATCAAACTAGAACGAAGTCATAGGACTCATAATCACCTCTTTCTTTGACAATTTGAGAGATTCAATGAAACAATAAGAAGGTCTCCCTAAATTATAAAGACTTGTGTGAGATGTACGGATCGTTTTAAACGCGATAGTCATGGGATTACTCCTTTTGATGCTAGTCAAATTAGAACGAAGTAATAGGACTCCTAATCACCTCTTTATAATTTAGCAAAAAAAAATCACATCTTTCTTTCACAATTTTAGTGAACTAATGAGACAATAAGAAGGTCTCCTAAAATGAAGAAATGTGTGAGATGTACACATCGTTTTGAATGTAATAGTAATGTGATTGCTCCTTTTGATGCTAATAAAACTAGAACGAGGTTATAGGACTCCCAATCACCTCTTTTTTTGACAATTTTAGTGAACCAATGAAATAATAAGAAGGTTTTCTAAAATGAAGACTTGTGTGAGATGTAGGCATTGTTTTGAACGTGATAGTAAAGGGATTGCTCCTTTTGATGCTAATCAAACTTGAACGAAGTTATAGGACTCCTAATCACCTGCTTCTTTGACAATTTTAGAGAACCAATGAAACATTAAGAACGTCTCCATAAATGAAGACTTGTGCTATGTACGCATGGTTTTGAACGCGATAGTCATGGGTTTCTCCTTTTGACGCTAATCAAACTAGAACGAAGTAATACAACTATTGATCACCTCTTTCTTTGTAAATTTCAAACAACCAATGAAACAATATGAAGGTCTACCTAAATGAAGACTTGTGTGAGATCTACGCATCGTTTTGGACGCGATAGTAACGGAATTGCTCCTTTTGATGCTAATTTCAACTTGAACGAAGTAATAGGACCCAAAGTCACAATATTTTGACAATTTGAGAGAACTAATGAAACATTAAGAAGGTTTCCCTAAATGAAGACTTGTGTGAGATTTACTGATCATTTTGAAGATACTAGTGATAGGATTGTTCCTTTTGATGCTAATCAAACTAGAACGAAGTCATAGGACTCATAATCACTTCTTTCTTTGATAATTTGAGAGAACCAATGAAACCATAAGAAGGTCTCCCTAAATCAAGACTTGTGTGAGATGTACGCATCATTTTTGACGCGATAGTCATGGGATTGTTTATTTTGATGCTAATCAAATTAGAACGAAATAATAGGACTCCTAATCACCTCTTTCTTTGAAAATTTAAAGAACCAATGAAACAATAAGTAGGTCTCCTTAAATGAAGACTTGTGCGAGAAGTACGCATCGTTTTGAACGTGATAGTAATGGGATTTTAACGGAAAAAAAAAGATAGTAATGGGACTGTTCCTTTTGATGCCAGTTAAACTAGAACGAAGTTATAGGACTTATAATCACCTCTTTTTTGACAATTTTAGAAAACCAATGAAACATAAGAAGGTCTCCCTAAATAAATACTTGTGTGAGATGTACGGATCTTTTTGAAGGCACTAGTGATAAAATTGCTCCTTTTGATGCTAATCAAACTAGAACGAAGTCATAGGACTCATAATCACCTCCTTCTTTGATAACTTGAGAGATTCAATGAAACAATAAGAAGGTCTCCCTAAATTATAAAGACTTGTGTGAGATGTACGCATCGTTTTAAACGCGATAATCATGGGATTGCTGCTTTTGATGCTAATCAAATTAGAACGAAGTAATAGGACTCCTAATCACCTCTTTCTGATTTAGCAAAAAAAAATCACCTCTTTCTTTGACAATTTTAGTGAACCAATGCAACAATATGAAGGTCTTCTTAAATGAAAACATGTGTGAGACGTACGCATCGTTTTGAACGTGATAGTAATGTGATTGCTCCTTTTGATGCTAATCAAACTAGAACGAAGTTATAGGACTCCTAATCACTTCTTTCTTTGACAATTTTAGTGAACCAATGAAATAATAAAAAGGTCTCCTTAAATGAAGACTTGTGTGAGATGTAGGCATTATTTTGAACGTAATAGTTATGAGATTGCTCCTTTTGATGCTAATCAAACTATAACGAAGTTATAGGACTCCTAATCACCTATTTCTTTGACAATTTTAGAGAACCAATGAAACATTAAGAATGTCTCCCTAAATGAAGACTTGTGTGAGATGTACGCATGATTTTGAACGCGATAGTCATGGGTTTCTCCTTTTGACGCTAATAAAACTAGAACGATGTAATACAACTATTGATCACCTCTTTCTTTATAAATTTGAAACAACCAATGAAACAATATGAAAGTCTACCAAAATGAAGACATGTGTGAGATCTACGCATCGTTTTGAACGCGACAATGATGGAATTCCTTCTTTTGATGCTAATTTCAACGTGAACGAAGTAATAGGACCGAAAATCACAAAATTTTTACAATTTGAGAGAACTAAGTAATCAGTAAGAAGGTTTCCCTAAATGAAGATTTGTGTGAGATGTACGGATCGTTTTGAAGGCACTAGTGATAGGATTGTTCCTTTTGATGTTAATCAAACTAGAACGAAGTCACAGGACTCATAATCACATCTTTCTTTGACAATTTTGAGAGAACCAATGAAACAATAAGAAGGTCTCCCTAAATCAAGACTTATGTGAGATGCACGCATCGTTTTAAACGCGATAGTCATGGGATTGCTCCTTTTGATGCTAATCAAATTAGAACGAAGTAATAGGACTCCTAACCACCTCTTTTTGATTTAGCAAAAAAAAAATCACCTCTTTGTTTGACAATTTTAGTGAACCAATGAAACAATAAGAAGGTCTCCATAAATGAAGACATGTGTGAGATGTATGCATCGTTTTGAACGTGATAGTAATGTGATTGCTCCTTTTGATCCTAATCAAACTAGAACGAAGTTATAGGACTCCTAATCACCTCTTTCTTTGATAATTTTTGTGAACTAATGAAATAATAAGAAGTACTTCTAAAATGAAGACTTGTGTGAGATGTAGGCATTGTTTTGAACGTGATAGTAATGGGATTGCTCCTTTTGATGCTAATCAAACTAGAACGAAGTTATAGGACTCCTAATCACCTACTTATTTGACAATTTTAGAGAACCAATGAAACATTAAGAATGTCTCCCTAAATGAAGACTTGTGTGAGATGTACGCATGGTTTTGAACGCGATAGTCATGGGTTTCTCCTTTTGACTCTAATCAAACTAGAACGAAGTAATACAACTATTGATCACCTCTTTCTTTGTAAATTTCAAACAGCCAATGAAACAATATGAAGGTCTACCTAAATGAAGACTTGTGTGAGATCTACGCATCGTTTTGGACGCGATAGTAATGGAATTGCTCCTTTTGATGCTAATTTCAACTTGAACGAAGTAATAGGACCCAAAATACAATATTTTGACAATTTGAGAGAACTAATGAAACAGTAAAAAGGTTTTCCTAAATGAAGAATTGTGTGAGATGTACGGATCGTTTTGAAGGCACTAGTGATAGTATTGTTCCTTTTGATGCTAATCAAACTAGAACGAAGTCATAGGACTCATAATCACCTCTTTCTTTGATAATTTGAGAGAACCAATGAAACAATAAGAAGGTCTCCCTAAATCAAGACTTGTGTGAGATGTACGCATCATTTTTAACGCGATAGTCATGGAATTGTTCATTTTGATGCTAATCAAATTAGAACGAAATAAAAGGATTCTTAATCACCTCTTTCTTTGATAATTTAGAGAACCAATGAAACAATAAGTAGGTCTCCTTAAATAAAGATTTGTGCGAGAAGTACGCATCGTTTTGAACGTGATAGTAATGGGATTGTTCCATTTCATGCTAATTAAACAAGAACAAAGTTATAGGACTCATAATCACCTCTTTTGTGATAATTTTAGAAAACCAATGAAACAATAAGAAGGTCTCCCTAAATGAATACTTGTGTGAGACGTACGCATCATTTTGAAGGCACTAGTGATATAATTGTTCCTTTTGATGCTAATCAAACTAGAGCGAAGTCATAGGACTCATAATCACCATCTACTTTGACAATTTGAGAGATTCAAAGAAACAATAAAAAAGGTCTCCTTAAATTATAAAGACTTGTGTGAGATGTACGCATCGTTTTAAACGCGATAGTCATGGGATTGCCCGTTTGATGCTAAACAAATTTGAACGAAGTAATAGGACTCCTAATCACCTCCTTTTGAAATAGCAAAAAAAATCACATCTTTCTTTGACAATTTTAGTGAACCAATGAAATAATAACAAGGTCTCCTTAAATGAAGACATGTGTGAGATGTACGGATCGTTTTGAACGTGATAGTAATGTGATTGCTCCTTTTGATGCTAATCAAACTAGAACGAAGTTATAGGACTCCTAATCACCTCTTTCTTTGACAATTTTAGTGAACCAATGAAATAATAATAAGGTCTTCTTAAATGAAGACTTGTGTGAGATGTAGGCATTGTTTTGAACGTGATAGTAATGGGATTGTTCCATTTCACGCTAATTAAACTAGAACGAAGTTATAGGACTCATAATCACCTCTTTTTTAACAATTTTAGAAAACCAATGAAACAATAAGAAGGTCTCCCTAAATGAATACTTGTGTGAGATGTACGGATCTTTTTGAAGGCACTAGTGATAGAATTGCTCCTTTTGATACTAATCAAACTAGAACGAAGTCATAGGACTCATAATCACCTCTTTCTTTGACAATTTGAGAGATTCAATGAAACAATAAGAAGGTCTCCCTAAATTATAAAGACTTGTGTGAGATGTACGGATCGTTTTAAACGCGATAGTCATGGGATTACTCCTTTTGATGCTAGTCAAATTAGAACGAAGTAATAGGACTCCTAATCACCTCTTTATAATTTAGCAAAAAAAAATCACATCTTTCTTTCACAATTTTAGTGAACTAATGAGACAATAAGAAGGTCTCCTAAAATGAAGAAATGTGTGAGATGTACACATCGTTTTGAATGTAATAGTAATGTGATTGCTCCTTTTGATGCTAATAAAACTAGAACGAAGTTATAGGACTCCTAATCACCTCTTTTTTTGACAATTTTAGTGAACCAATGAAATAATAAGAAGGTTTTCTAAAATGAAGACTTGTGTGAGATGTAGGCATTGTTTTGAACGTGATAGTAAAGGGATTGCTCCTTTTGATGCTAATCAAACTAGAACGAAGTTATAGGACCCCTAGTCACCTTCTTCTTTGACAATTTTAGAGAACCAATGAAACATTAAGAATGTCTCCCTAAATGAAGACTTGTGTGAGACGTACGCATGGTTTTGAACGCGATAGTCATGGGTTTCTCCTTTTGACTCTAATCAAACTAGAACGAAGTAATACAACTATTGATCACCTCTTTCTTTGTAAATTTCAAACAACCAATGAAACAATATGAAGGTCTACCTAAATGAAGACTTGTGTGAGATCTACGCATCGTTTTGGACGCGATAGTAACGGAATTACTCCTTTTGATGCTAATTTCAACTTGAACGAAGTAATAGGACCCAAAGTCACAATATTTTGACAATTTGAGAGAACTAATGAAACATTAAGAAGGTTTCCCTAAATGAAGACTTGTGTGAGATTTACGGATCATTTTGAAGATACTAGTGATAGGATTGTTCCTTTTGATGCTAATCAAACTAGAACGAAGTCATAGGACTCATAATCACTTCTTTCTTTGATAATTTGAGAGAACCAATGAAACCATAAGAAGGTCTCCCTAAATCAAGACTTGTGTGAGATGTACGCATCATTTTTGACGCGATAGTCATGGGATTGTTTATTTTGATGCTAATCAAATTAGAACGAAATAATAGGACTCCTAATCACATCTTTCTTTGAAAATTTAAAGAACCAATGAAACAATAAGTAGGTCTCCTTAAATGAAGACTTGTGCGAGAAGTACGCATCGTTTTGAACGTGATAGTAATGGGATTTTAACGGGAAAAAAAAGAGATAGTAATGGGACTGTTCCTTTTGATGCCAATTAAACTAGAACGAAGTTATAGGACTTATAATCACCTCTTTTTTGACAATTTTAGAAAACCAATGAAACATAAGAAGGTATCCCTAAATAAATACTTGTGTGAGATGTACGGATCTTTTTGAAGGCACTAGTTATAGAATTGCTCCTTTTGATGCTAATCAAACTAGAACAAAGTTATAGGACTCATAATCACCTCCTTCTTTGATAACTTGAGAGATTCAATGAAACAATAAGAAGGTCTCCCTAAATTATAAAGACTTGTGTGAGATGTACGCATCGTTTTAAACGCGATAATCATGGGATTGCTCCTTTTGATGCTAATCAAATTAGAACGAAGTAATAGGACTCCTAATCACCTCTTTCTGATTTAGCAAAAAAAAATCACCTCTTTCTTTGACAATTTTAGTGAACCAATGCAACAATAAAAAGGTCTTCTTAAATGAAAACATGTGTGAGACGTACGCATCGTTTTGAACGTGATAGTAATGTGATTGCTCCTTTTGATGCTAATCAAACTAGAACGAAGTTATAGGACTCCTAATCACTTCTTTCTTTGACAATTTTAGTGAACCAATGAAATAATAAGGTCTCCTTAAATGAAGACTTGTGTGAGATGTAGGCATTATTTTGAACGTAATAGTTATGAGATTGCTCCTTTTGATGCTAATCAAACTATAACAAAGTTATAGGACTCCTAATCACCTATTTCTTTGACAATTTTAGAGAACCAATGAAACATTAAGAATGTCTCCCTAAATGAAGACTTGTGTGAGATGTACGCATGATTTTGAACGCGATAGTCATGGGTTTCTCCTTTTGACGCTAATAAAACTAGAACGAAGTAATACAACTATTGATAACCTCTTTCTTTATAAATTTGAAACAACCAATGAAACAATATGAAAGTCTACCAAAATGAAGACATGTGTGAGATCTACGCATCGTTTTGAACGCGACAGTGATGGAATTCCTTCTTTTGATGCTAATTTCAACGTGAACGAAGTAATAGGACCGAAAATCACAAAATTTTTACAATTTGAGAGAACTAAGTAATCAGTAAGAAGGTTTCCCTAAATGAAGATTTGTGTGAGATGTACGGATCGTTTTGAAGGCACTAGTGATAGGATTGTTCCTTTTGATGTTAATCAAACTAGAACGAAGTCACAGGACTCATAATCACATCTTTCTTTGACAATTTTGAGAGAACCAATGAAACAATAAGAAGGTCT
The DNA here is from genome assembly GCA_020205555.1 of Panax stipuleanatus. Classification (NCBI taxonomy): domain Eukaryota; kingdom Viridiplantae; phylum Streptophyta; class Magnoliopsida; order Apiales; family Araliaceae; genus Panax; species Panax stipuleanatus. Next base: position 75,917 of record JAINUT010001903.1, read on the forward strand.
CCCTAAATCAAGACTTATGTGAGATGCACGCATCGTTTTAAACGCGATAGTCATGGGATTGCTCCTTTTGATGCTAATCAAATTAGAACGAAGTAATAGGACTCCTAACCACCTCTTTTTGATTTAGCAAAAAAAAATCACCTCTTTGTTTGACAATTTTAGTGAACCAATGAAACAATAAGAAAGTCTCCTTAAATGAAGACATGTGTGAGATGTATGCATCGTTTTGAACGTGATAGTAATGTGATTGCTACTTTTGATCCTAATCAAACTAGAACGAAGTTATAGGACTCCTAATCACCTCTTTCTTTGATAATTTTAGTGAACTAATGAAATAATAAGAAGTTCTTCTAAAATGAAGACTTGTGTGAGATGTAGGCATTGTTTTGAACGTGATAGTAATGGGATTGCTCCTTTTGATGCTAATCAAACTAGAACGAAGTTATAGGACTCCTAATCACCTACTTATTTGAAAATTTTAGAGAACCAATGAAACATTAAGAATGTCTCCCTAAATGAAGACTTGTGTGAGATGTACGCATGGTTTTGAACGCGATAGTCATGGGTTTCTCCTTTTGACTCTAATCAAACTAGAACGAAGTAATACAACTATTGATCACCTCTTTCTTTGTAAATTTCAAACAACCAATGAAACAATATGAAGGTCTACCTAAATGAAGACTTGTGTGAGATCTACGCATCGTTTTGGACGCGATAGTAATGGAATTGCTCCTTTTGATGCTAATTTCAACTTGAACGAAGTAATAGGACCCAAAATACAATATTTTGACAATTTGAGAGAACTAATGAAACAGTAAAAAGGTTTCCCTAAATGAAGAATTGTGTGAGATGTACGGATCGTTTTGAAGGCACTAGTGATAGTATTGTTCCTTTAGATGCTAATCAAACTAGAACGAAGTCATAGGTGTAATACCCGAGAATTTCCATATATTATTAAATAAATATATTAATGGAAATGAGAATTTATTTGAATTTTGTATTATGAGAATGATTAATTCAATTATATTAAATTGAATATTTATGACAATTGAGGAAAATGTAGAGTTTGTGATAAACTCGTTGAGAGCCTAGTGTGGCACAGTGATGGAAAATATTAATAATTATATTAATTGACGAATAATTTTTAAGTGAACAATTAATCTATATTAATTGTTAATTGTTATTAGAGGATATTAATTGATTGTTGTGAGATATTAACTGTGGTTGATTAATAATATGTGATTATTATTATTGCAAGAAATATAATAATAATAAACCACTTGTTTATAATTGTGCTGAGATTTATATTTGTTAATGTGATAATTAATACTATGATTATTAATTTGGTGTAATTAATAATCAATGAGGAATAAATTAATTAATATTATTGTTAATTAATCAACGAGATAAATAGTCTATTTATTTGACATTATGAATAATAAAACAAATAAGTGAGTGATTAATATAATAAAATTATATTAATTGATATGTGCAAAATGTGCAATACTTGAATATATAAAGTATATGGAATACAACTATATTATATAGTGTAGAGAGACACTTAAGTGTGACCATGCATGTATATACATAAACTATGTTATATAATACAATGCAAATATCTTACACATAGAAACCATATATTACATGAAGCATAATGTGATTATGTTATGTTAAAACTATATGTTAGGAATATATGATAATGCCTATGTGACAAGGTGAGTGTGTATACAGTAAAATAATGTATCATGGATATATTATAAATAATTGTTGATTAATACAATTTAATAATATATGATATAATGTAATGTGGTAGTATCCGATTGTATTATATCAGTAAGATAAATGTACATGGATTATATGTGTGTAAATTACACTTATTACATTATGTGAAGTACATTGTGATTTAAATTATAACCTAAGAGTACATATAATATATAACATAAGTATATGGTGTGTGTATACAAGTGTAGTATTTGCAAATGCTGAGAAGTTAAATCAATTGTCTCATTTTAAGTGTCCCATTTGCTCTTCACGTGAATACACATGAAGCTATCCTACTCCTATATCCTCAAACTCAGCACATTCTAGCTATCATAATGAACAAGGGAGTGGTATTGATAATGAGTTTCACCAACTAATTACCAACTCTCCATTAACCTCTATACAATTCAAATTTACGTTGGTTTGATTTGTGGTATAATCTCATTGCCTGTGTAAGGATTTCTTTACAAATAGGAACTCTTGTTCTTCACATATCAATTGCTGAAAATTGCTAGAGTGTTGAGTGAGAGCCTTATATATCAGTGTTAGTAGAGAATCCTATAGCAGCATTAGCAAGTTTAATTCGTGCTTCGAAGGTATAATTCCATTCCCTGTCTTCATTTTCATTTCTGTCAAAACTCCATTTCTGTTTACTGTCAAAATTTCATTTCTTGATTATGGGTGCAAAACATGCCACATGGATTATAGAAAGCTTGTTTAGTTGTTATAATAGACTTATAAGCATGTTGGAATACAATGTGATTGTTTTCGTGAATGAATTTTATGAATTGGGTTGCTGTCTGCCGAACCAGGAGCTTCTAGCTCTGTACAGGTAACGGCGCAGCTGCGCCCTGGTTATACTAGGGTGCTGCGCAGCTGCGCCAGTGCTAGGCTTGCGTTTTGGTGGATTAGGCCCTGCGCAGCTGCGCCAGTTTTGAACTGGGGCACTGCGCAGCTGCGCCGGTCACTGATTCCAGATTCTGCTTTTGATCCAGACTGTTACATGCTAACTTATAATAACACTTTAGAACAAGTTTAAGAACATAAGTAGCATGCCTATATGAGTACGTGGAGATAGCGCAAACATGTTTTATGCATGATTGGTGAAGACTTATAGTGTTGAAGCAAACTTAGAGTTTATAAATGAACTTTGATATATGTACATGCCATGTTGATATTCTGACCTTGCGAACATAATAGTATGACTTAGAAACACATGAAGTGCATGTTAGCTTGTCTATATTGGTTCCATGATATAATATGGACATGTGAACCTAACTAGTGCTCATTTCTAACGAAAATATAAGTTTTAAAGGCAAACCTTGACATATAAAGATCATATATATATTCTGATTTTCGAGTATGTTTCTATGGCCTTGACATACATATCGGACACATTAACTTACGTATATAAATTTCATAATATAGCATGAACGTGTTAGAACGTATTAGCAAACTTTATTAATTAAAGTATAAGTGTTAAACGTGAACGTTGGCATGTTACATTGAGATTTGAACTTCGATACTTATGAACATGTTTGATAGAACTTGTAGACTTGCTAAGGTATCATTCATGTTTACCTACTATGTTACTTGTAATGAAACCAAATTTGCGTAAATAAAGTATGCTTTCAAACTAATGATAATGATAGTTGCATATATGTGATATGAAAACTCATGAACATGTTTACTACAAGTTATGTGAACATTTTAAGTGTTTAAAAAGCGAGCATGTTAGACCTTATGAGTTCGTGTCCTTGAATGACTTTTAGTCATTGAAAGTATTGACTTAGAATCTATATCACATATAATTGAAACGAGGAAAGGTTGTACAAACATAAAAGTATCTTTTAATATGTTTATATGCTATGTGGTGTTGTTGGCTTGCATGACCGGACAGAAACCATAAGGCACAGCTCAGCCTTGGCTTGGCCAGAGGGCTGCGCAGCTGCGCTGTCCCTAGGCTTAGCCATGGCGCAGCTGCGCCGGCCTGGAATTGAAAGCCATGCAGTTTGACAATCTGATTTTGGACAGATAGCTTATATGACGCCTACATTGCTAGAAATGGTTTACACCCTACTGATATATGTGCATAGGTGATGATTAAGTAACAAGATAATGTTTAACTTATATAATGGAAGCCCATGGGTCAAAGAATCATAGCTACTTGAACATGATGAGTTGGTATAATATCATTTATATTATAACTATGTACTTGATTCGTGATCTGATTTTATACCATATGAGTATAAGTATGACATGTGACTAAGATAGTAACATATATGTATATTGAGTAATAAGTTGTGTAACGGATGTGTTAACTAATGAAAATCTTATGCATGTAATACCCTATATATAGGATTCGAAAGTGTTGGCTAGCTTTACGTGAATAAACTACGCATAAGGCAAGTATCCTAAACCCTTGCACTACTTTATTTAACGGATATCGTAAGCGAGTATCTAAACCTTATCTCTTTGGATACGAGTATTCTATCTTTGTATATTGCGAACTAGTTCCTACTTAATCGTTTGAATTGAATTAGCATACTTGAACTCTTATTTCATTAAAGCTATTATTCATGTTGAACTTAGTGTTGTTCTTGAATATTGTGAAAGTGTCTATGCCATTTGATTCGGCTAGACTTACATTATTGAAAAGCGACCCAAAACCAATTGATTGGTGCGGGATCTTATATATGACTGAGAAGAACAAACTATAACTGTCGGAGAACCGACGCGCGCACTTGAGTATGATTGATTGTTATGCATAACGAGGGTACTTTAGGCTGATCACCTGTTGTATCTGTTTTTGTTGGATTTTCAGTTTATTACTGTCAAATCCTATGGAAGTTCATAGTCCTTAGTGACTGCTCAGTATTCAGTTATCTTGAAATCTTGAATTGATTTATTATTGAATCATATTGATATTATTCTGTCCTTAGTGGCTGTTATTGAGAACTGTTGATATTCTTGCTATCCTTGAACTATCAAACTTTCCTATACCCTTTCGAGAATTGAGAATTATATCATTTACCCTTGTTGTATATTACTTGCTGAGCAATTTGTGCTCATTCTTGCTTTTTCCTAAAACATTTCAGTTAAGGCAGAGCATGGCGAACCTTCGGGCATTGATAAGGGCAAGGGCAAGGCTACCAACTAGCTTGTCTCTTTTATGTTTTAATATTTTAATGTTGTATTAAGATAATGTAGTAAGACTGGATTTGATTATGTTTAAGCTTAAGTTAGATTATGTAATAAGTCGTTTATTGATATTATTATGTAATCTATTAAGTACTGTAGGTTGCGAGACTTGGGGGAATAATTATAATAAATCATTGTAAATTATTCTAGAATAGAATTTCCGCTGTGATTGTGAAATATTTAGTTATTATTATTGTGATGTATTACCATGAGCACGTGATGAACCGAATTCGAGAGACCAAGTGGCGGTCTTAGAATTTGGGGGCGTCACAGGTTGGTATCAGAGCCGTAGTTATAAACCTTAGGAACGAGTGTCCTTAGACTATAACTTAGGTGAACTTAGAAGTTAGGAAGGAGATAAAACTCATGTAGAGTTTTCCTTGAGAGACTTAGTCTGTTATGAAATGTAACTTCATTCTATACAATGAACTTATGTTTTATTTAACATTCTAATGGAGTTGCTGTTTGTTTGCCTTGTGTTTGTAGGATGACAGACACAGGTGTAACTAGTAGAGTAGCAGAGGAGGAGCCCAGAGATATACATGTAGTATATGAGGCACCTCTAGAGGCTACACCAGTGCAGGCTGTTGCACCGATCGAGTCCGACGACGAGGACGAGATTGAGATAGAGTCTGATCCAGAGGAGGAGCCGATGGAGGATGAGCCAGTAGAGGACTCTGATGAGGCTACTATAGAGGAGCAGATGCTAGGAGAGTATGAGGAGCGGATCCTAGAGTTAGACTGTAGAGTTCAGGAGCTCGAGGCAGAGGCCCACGAGAGAGAGTCTGAGTTCCAGAAACTGAGGAACGAAGACCACCAGAGGAAGCTGGCTATGCAAGAGTTAGAGGTGGAGATTGCCTACTGTAGGGAGGCAGGGATCCAGATGGGAACTCTGTTTCACAAGTCAGTGGCTAGGAATGTAGATTTGGCAGAGAAGCTAGAAGAGGTTGAGCAGAGGGAGCTGAGTGAGAAGACTGAGAAAGAGGCACTCCGTACTCAGCTAGAGTTGGAGGTGATGGATAGGTTACACTTCGAGGAGAAGTGGGAAGCGTCCAATGAGAGAGCTGACGACCTTGAGGATGAGGTCAGGTGCAAGAAGAGAAAGATGAACAAGATGGGGTATGTGTTCCGTTCAGCTTTTGAAAGGGTGATTGATGGTGTGTACCACTACCCGGCAGAACAGGGACAGACTTTACATACCTTGAGCCGAGAGCTGTTTGCGTATATAGCACAGTTGGAGTACAAGAGCGCAGTGGAGCGCGGGATGATGGGATGAGAATTCTTTAGTCAGTCTAGTGGTAGTACTAGTTGTGTCTTTATGTATTGTATATACTATGTTGTAATCCCGATCTTTTGTGTAAGATATGGGATAATGATGTAAACCCCGAGTTAGCTTTTTGTTAGAGGGGTAGTATGGTAGTAGGTTGGTATATTCCCCGTCTTTTGTGGTATTAGGGGATATATGTGATAACATTTATAGCAGTATGCTAGGGAAATCATGAAATGAAATGAAATGGCATATGAATATAAATGAAGTTGATTTTAGAAACGTGTTATAAATTTATGCTTTTAGTATTAGAAGAAATACTTAAGTGATATACTTGAATAATAATAAAATGAAAACTTGTGATGCAGATAATGCCGCCCAGACGTAAATTGACCGCGCCTAAGGAAATAGTTAATAACGAGAGAGAGCATGTAGTTCTCATCCAGAAACTAGTTGATCTACTAGGAGAGGCCCTTAGGGGAAGGAACGACGAGCCCATTCACCCCAACCCCCAAGCCGTCCCATTTTCGGTTCCATTTGCTACGTTTACGACAAATGGCGAAGCAAACCACTGGTGGGAAACCTTAAGTTGGTATGATAAGAAGAAGGAAGGTAAGGACACGGGAGGAAAAAGTCATGGAGAAGACAGCAGCGGGGGAAGTAACTTAGGAAAGAGGAAACGGGGAAGTTATGACAACAACCGAAACAGTAATCAAGGTGGGAGTCACCAAGGAAGCTTTAAAGAAGGGAGCGAGATTTGTAATAAGTATGGGAAAAGTCATCAGTTAGGGAATTTTCGTGGAGGTTTCAAGAAGAGGGCTGAAGGATGCCCGAAGTGTGGGAAGAATCACCAGGGCGAGTGCTGGAAGGGACGCGGCACTTGCTATAACTGCGGTCAGGAGGGTCATATATCGCCCAACTGCCCGAAACCGAAGAAGGTCAGAGCATGTTTCGCTTGCGGCTCAACGAAACACGAGATAAAGGATTGCCCGAAGAAGGGATACGGCGGAGATAGTAGCCAACGAGGAGGAAGCGACAAATTAATGATCGGCGGACCGGCACAATCCAACCGCCCAACCGCCAGAACCTTTAACATGACCGTCCAAGACGCAGTGGCTGCGAAGGATGTGGTGTCAGGTATAATCCCAATCAATGATATAAATGCTTATGTATTATTTGATTCGGGTGCCACCTGTTCTTTTGTATCTGAAGAATTTGCTAGTAGACTTAGTACACCCCGTGAACGATTAGAAAACCCTTTAGACATAGAAGTTGCGAATAAGGAAGTAATCCCTGTAGAATACGTTTATCGAAATTGTCGCGCAAACATTAGAGAACATGAACTGAGCGTAGACTTGATTCCTATTAGACTGGGAGAATTTGATGTGATACTAGGAATGGATTGGTTGTATAACCATGCGGCGATAATTGACTGTCAGAACAAATGTGTGAACCTTCAGACTCCGAGTAAGTCTAAGGTAGTGTTTTATGGTAGCTCATCGCTTAAACAATCGTGTTGCGTTACGATGATGCAGGCCAAGAAATTGTTAAGGAAAGGATGTGTAGGATATTTAGCTTACATCGTTGATACTCGGAAAAAGGGAGTAGAAATTAAGGATATATACGTAGTTAATGAATTTCAAGACGTGTTTCCGGACGATCTGCCTGGTCTTCCGCCAGACAGAGAAATCGAATTCGTAATAGACTTAGCACCGGGAACGGCACCGATTTCAAAAGCTCCATATCGTATGGCGCCAGTAGAAATGAAGGAATTGATGATACAATTGCAAGAGTTGTTGGATAAGGGTTACATTCGACCGAGTGTTTCTCCTTGGGGAGCACCAGTGCTATTCGTTAAGAAGAAGGACGGATCGATGAGACTCTGTATCGATTATCGAGAATTGAACAGAGTAACGATCAAGAACCGATATCCGCTACCGAGGATAGACGACTTGTTTGATCAACTGAAGGGAGCAAAGTGTTTCTCGAAGATCGACCTACGAACAGGATATCATCAACTGAAAGTGAGGGATGAGGACATACCAAAGACTGCGTTTCGAACCCGTTATGGACACTACGAGTTTTTGGTAATGTCATTTGGATTGACTAATGCTCCGGCAGCATTTATGGACTTGATGAACCGAGTTTTCAAGCCATACTTGGATAAATTTGTAGTGGTTTTTATCGACGACATTTTGATCTACTCAAAGACAGAGGAAGAACACGCCAAACATCTAAAGATTATTTTGGAGGCACTAAGGAAGGAGAAGATGTATGCAAAATTTTCTAAGTGTGAATTTTGGATGGAGAAGGTTCAATTCTTAGGCCACGTGGTGGATAAGAATGGAATCTCTGTAGACCCTGCGAAGGTTGAAGCAGTAAGTAATTGGGAACAACCGAGAACACCGACGGAGGTGAGAAGCTTTTTAGGGTTAGCTGGGTACTATCGAAGATTTATCCAAGATTTTTCTAAGATAGCAACCCCGCTGACCAATTTAACTAGAAAGACGGTGAAATTTGTATGGACCGACAAATGCGAAGAAAGTTTTCAAGAACTGAAAAGGAGATTGAGCGAAGCACCTGTGTTATCATTACCAGATGATGCGGGAAATTTTGTGGTGTATAGTGATGCATCGCACAAGGGGCTTGGCTGTGTGCTCATGCAACATGGCAAGGTCATTGCGTATGCGTCACGACAATTGAAGGATTACGAAAAACGATACCCTACTCACGACTTAGAGTTAGCGGCAGTAGTTTTTGCGTTAAAGATATGGAGGCATTATTTGTACGGAGAAAAATGTGAGATATACACGGACCACAAAAGTCTGAAGTATATCTTCACACAGAAGGAGTTAAACATGTGGCAGAGAAGGTGGTTAGAATTAATCAAAGACTATGACTGCGACATTCTTTATCACCCGGGAAAGGCAAATGTGGTTGCCGACGCTCTGAGCAGGAAAGGAAGGGAGAAGTTGTTTAATTTGACGACTCAGGAAGAGTTGATAAGAGAGATGGAGAAATTGGAGATAGAAGTGAAAGGACCAGAAAAGTCTGGTGAGAAGTTAATTGTAATGGAAGCTTGTCCGACGTTGTTGGATAGAGTAAAGGAAGCTCAAGAAAAGGATGAAGAGTGTGAGAAAATCCGAAAGAGGATCACAGAAAATGAGGAAGAAAAATTTCGAATGGATAAAGACGGTATTTTGAGATTTGAAGGGAGAGTGTGGGTACCAGCGGTAACCGAGTTGAGGGAAGAGATTTTGCTTGAGGCACATAATACGACATATTCCGTTCATCCAGGAGGCACAAAGATGTACCAAGATCTAAGGCAACATTTTTGGTGGCCCAATTTGAAACGGGAAGTCGCGGAGTGCGTCAGTAGATGCTTGACTTGCCAACGCGTTAAAGCAGAGCATCAGCGGCCAAGTGGTTTACTACAACCGTTAGAAATACCAGAATGGAAATGGGAGCATATTACCATGGACTTCGTGGTAGGACTTCCAGTTACACAGAAAGGTTATGATGCTATTTGGGTTATCGTGGATCGACTAACGAAGACCGCACACTTTCTACCAATCAAGATCCGCTACAATTTGAACCAATTAGCAAGCCTATATGTAAAAGAAATTATTTCACGACATGGAGTGCCGGTGTCAATTGTCTCTGATCGAGATCCGCGCTTCACGTCCAATTTTTGGAAGAGCTTGCAAGAAAGAATGGGAACGCAGTTGAGGTTGAGTACAGCTTATCATCCTCAAACAGACGGACAAAGTGAGCGAACAATACAAACGCTGGAGGACATGCTTAGGACTTGCGTGATGGATTTTAAGGGAAATTGGGACGACCACCTACCCTTAGTCGAATTTGCGTATAATAATAGTTACCATGCGAGCATCGGCATGCCACCGTATGAAGCTCTTTACGGGAGAAAATGCAGAACGCCATTATGTTGGGACGAAGTCGGAGAACGACGAATACTCGGACCAGAATTAGTTCAACAAACCGCAGACGTGGTGACAGTGATAAGAGCCAGATTATTAGCAGCTCAAGATCGCCAGAAGAAATACGCAGATTTGCATCGGCAGGACCGAGACTTCAAAGTCGGCAGTTTTGTATTCTTGAAAGTATCTCCATGGAAGGGAAAAATCCGTTTCGGCAAGAAAGGAAAATTGAGTCCAAGATTCATAGGACCGTTCGAGATACTGAAGCGAGTGGGCGAAGTGGCATACAAAATTGCGTTGCCACCCGAACTGGAGCACATCCACAACGTGTTTCACATTTCCGTGTTGCGACCGTACAAGGCTGACTACAAGCACATAATTTCTTACGAGCCCATTCAAGTGGAGAAGAACTTGGCGTATGAAGAAATTCCTGTCCAGATATTAGATAGGAAAGAACAAACTTTGAGAAATAAAGTTATTTCGTCTGTAAAGGTACTTTGGCGTAACCACGATGTCGAGGAGGCAACGTGGGAATTAGAAGGTAGGATAATGAGGGATTATCCCCATTTATTTGTGTAACCTTGTAGCAATTCCGGGACGGAATTTTTATAAGGGGGGGAGGATGTAATACCCGAGAATTTCCATATATTATTAAATAAATATATTAATGGAAATGAGAATTTATTTGAATTTTGTATTATGAGAATGATTAATTCAATTATATTAAATTGAATATTTATGACAATTGAGGAAAATGTAGAGTTTGTGATAAACTCGTTGAGAGCCTAGTGTGGCACAGTGATGGAAAATATTAATAATTATATTAATTGACGAATAATTTTTAAGTGAACAATTAATCTATATTAATTGTTAATTGTTATTAGAGGATATTAATTGATTGTTGTGAGATATTAACTGTGGTTGATTAATAATATGTGATTATTGTTATTGCAAGAAATATAATAATAATAAACCACTTGTTTATAATTGTGCTGAGATTTATATTTGTTAATGTGATAATTAATACTATGATTATTAATTTGGTGTAATTAATAATCAATGAGGAATAAATTAATTAATATTATTGTTAATTAATCAACGAGATAAATAGTCTATTTATTTGACATTATGAATAATAAAACAAATAAGTGAGTGATTAATATAATAAAATTATATTAATTGATATGTGCAAAATGTGCAATACTTGAATATATAAAGTATATGGAATACAACTATATTATATAGTGTAGAGAGACACTTAAGTGTGACCATGCATGTATATACATAAACTATGTTATATAATACAATGCAAATATCTTACACATAGAAACCATATATTACATGAAGCATAATGTGATTATGTTATGTTAAAACTATATGTTAGGAATATATGATAATGCCTATGTGACAAGGTGAGTGTGTATACAGTAAAATAATGTATCATGGATATATTATAAATAATTGTTGATTAATACAATTTAATAATATATGATATAATGTAATGTGGTAGTATCCGATTGTATTATATCAGTAAGATAAATGTACATGGATTATATGTGTGTAAATTACACTTATTACATTATGTGAAGTACATTGTGATTTAAATTATAACCTAAGAGTACATATAATATATAACATAAGTATATGGTGTGTGTATACAAGTGTAGTATTTGCAAATGCTGAGAAGTTAAATCAATTGTCTCATTTTAAGTGTCCCATTTGCTCTTCACGTGAATACACATGAAGCTATCCTACTCCTATATCCTCAAACTCAGCACATTCTAGCTATCATAATGAACAAGGGAGTGGTATTGATAATGAGTTTCACCAACTAATTACCAACTCTCCATTAACCTCTATACAATTCAAATTTACGTTGGTTTGATTTGTGGTATAATCTCATTGCCTGTGTAAGGATTTCTCTACAAATAGGAACTCTTGTTCTTCACATATCAATTGCTGAAAATTGCTAGAGTGTTGAGTGAGAGCCTTATATATCAGTGTTAGTAGAGAATCCTATAGCAGCATTAGCAAGTTTAATTCGTGCTTCGAAGGTATAATTCCATTCCCTGTCTTCATTTTCATTTCTGTCAAAACTCCATTTCTGTTTACTGTCAAAATTTCATTTCTTGATTATGGGTGCAAAACATGCCACATGGATTATAGAAAGCTTGTTTAGTTGTTATAATAGACTTATAAGCATGTTGGAATACAATGTGATTGTTTTCGTGAATGAATTTTATGAATTGGGTTGCTGTCTGCCGAACCAGGAGCTTCTAGCTCTGTACAGGTAACGGCGCAGCTGCGCCCTGGTTATACTAGGGTGCTGCGCAGCTGCGCCAGTGCTAGGCTTGCGTTTTGGTGGATTAGGCCCTGCGCAGCTGCGCCAGTTTTGAACTGGGGCACTGCGCAGCTGCGCCGGTCACTGATTCCAGATTCTGCTTTTGATCCAGACTGTTACATGCTAACTTATAATAACACTTTAGAACAAGTTTAAGAACATAAGTAGCATGCCTATATGAGTACGTGGAGATAGCGCAAACATGTTTTATGCATGATTGGTGAAGACTTATAGTGTTGAAGCAAACTTAGAGTTTATAAATGAACATTGATATATGTACATGCCATGTTGATATTCTGACCTTGCGAACATAATAGTATGACTTAGAAACACATGAAGTGCATGTTAGCTTGTCTATATTGGTTCCATGATATAATATGGACATGTGAACCTAACTAGTGCTCATTTCTAACGAAAATATAAGTTTTAAAGGCAAACCTTGACATATAAAGATCATATATATATTCTGATTTTCGAGTATGTTTCTATGGCCTTGACATACATATCGGACACATTAACTTACGTATATAAATTTCATAATATAGCATGAACGTGTTAGAACGTATTAGCAAACTTTATTAATTAAAGTATAAGTGTTAAACGTGAACGTTGGCATGTTACATTGAGATTTGAACTTCGATACTTATGAACATGTTTGATAGAACTTGTAGACTTGCTAAGGTATCATTCATGTTTACCTACTATGTTACTTGTAATGAAACCAAATTTGCGTAAATAAAGTATGCTTTCAAACTAATGATAATGATAGTTGCATATATGTGATATGAAAACTCATGAACATGTTTACTACAAGTTATGTGAACATTTTAAGTGTTTAAAAAGCGAGCATGTTAGACCTTATGAGTTCGTGTCCTTGAATGACTTTTAGTCATTGAAAGTATTGACTTAGAATCTATATCACATATAATTGAAACGAGGAAAGGTTGTACAAACATAAAAGTATCTTTTAATATGTTTATATGCTATGTGGTGTTGTTGGCTTGCATGACCGGACAGAAACCATAAGGCACAGCTCAGCCTTGGCTTGGCCAGAGGGCTGCGCAGCTGCGCTGTCCCTAGGCTTAGCCATGGCGCAGCTGCGCCGGCCTGGAATTGAAAGCCATGCAGTTTGACAATCTGATTTTGGACAGATAGCTTATATGACGCCTACATTGCTAGAAATGGTTTACACCCTACTGATATATGTGCATAGGTGATGATTAAGTAACAAGATAATGTTTAACTTATATAATGGAAGCCCATGGGTCAAAGAATCATAGCTACTTGAACATGATGAGTTGGTATAATATCATTTATATTATAACTATGTACTTGATTCGTGATCTGATTTTATACCATATGAGTATAAGTATGACATGTGACTAAGATAGTAACATATATGTATATTGAGTAATAAGTTGTGTAACGGATGTGTTAACTAATGAAAATCTTATGCATGTAATACCCTATATATAGGATTCGAAAGTGTTGGCTAGCTTTACGTGAATAAACTACGCATAAGGCAAGTATCCTAAACCCTTGCACTACTTTATTTAACGGATATCGTAAGCGAGTATCTAAACCTTATCTCTTTGGATACGAGTATTCTATCTTTGTATATTGCGAACTAGTTCCTACTTAATCGTTTGAATTGAATTAGCATACTTGAACTCTTATTTCATTAAAGCTATTATTCATGTTGAACTTAGTGTTGTTCTTGAATATTGTGAAAGTGTCTATGCCATTTGATTCGGCTAGACTTACATTATTGAAAAGCGACCCAAAACCAATTGATTGGTGCGGGATCTTATATATGACTGAGAAGAACAAACTATAACTGTCGGAGAACCGACGCGCGCACTTGAGTATGATTGATTGTTATGCATAACGAGGGTACTTTAGGCTGATCACCTGTTGTATCTGTTTTTGTTGGATTTTCAGTTTATTACTGTCAAATCCTATGGAAGTTCATAGTCCTTAGTGACTGCTCAGTATTCAGTTATCTTGAAATCTTGAATTGATTTATTATTGAATCATATTGATATTATTCTGTCCTTAGTGGCTGTTATTGAGAACTGTTGATATTCTTGCTATCCTTGAACTATCAAACTTTCCTATACCCTTTCGAGAATTGAGAATTATATCATTTACCCTTGTTGTATATTACTTGCTGAGCAATTTGTGCTCATTCTTGCTTTTTCCTAAAACATTTCAGTTAAGGCAGAGCATGGCGAACCTTCGGGCATTGATAAGGGCAAGGGCAAGGCTACCAACTAGCTTGTCTCTTTTATGTTTTAATATTTTAATGTTGTATTAAGATAATGTAGTAAGACTGGATTTGATTATGTTTAAGCTTAAGTTAGATTATGTAATAAGTCGTTTATTGATATTATTATGTAATCTATTAAGTACTGTAGGTTGCGAGACTTGGGGGAATAATTATAATAAATCATTGTAAATTATTCTAGAATAGAATTTCCGCTGTGATTGTGAAATATTTAGTTATTATTATTGTGATGTATTACCATGAGCACGTGATGAACCGAATTCGAGAGACCAAGTGGCGGTCTTAGAATTTGGGGGCGTCACAATAGGACTCATAATCACCTCTTTCTTTGATAATTTGAGAGAACCAATGAAACAATAAGAAGGTCTCCCTAAATCAAGACTTGCGTGAGATGTACGCATCATTTTTAACGCGATAGTCATGGAATTGTTCATTTTGATGCTAATCAAATTAGAACGAAATAAAAGGATTCTTAATCACCTCTTTCTTTGATAATTTAGAGAACCAATGAAACAATAAGTAGGTCTCCTTAAATAAAGATTTGTGCGAGAAGTACGCATCATTTTGAACGTGATAGTAATGGGATTGTTCCATTTCATGCTAATTAAACAAGAACAAAGTTATAGGACTCATAATCACCTCTTTTGTGATAATTTTAGAAAACCAATGAAACAATAAGAAGGTCTCCCTAAATGAATACTTGTGTGAGACGTACGCATCATTTTGAAGGCACGAGTGATATAATTGTTCCTTTTGATGCTAATCAAACTAGAGCGAAGTCATAGGACTCATAATCACCACCTACTTTGACAATTTGAGAGATTCAAAGAAACAATAAAAAAGGTCTCCTTAAATTATAAAGACTTGTGTGAGATGTACGCATCGTTTTAAACGAGATAGTCATGGGATTGCCCGTTTGATGCTAAACAAATTTGAACGAAGTAATAGGACTCTTAATCACCCCTTTTTGAAATAGCAAAAAAAATCACCTCTTTCTTTGACAATTTTAGTGAACCAATGAAATAATAACAAGGTCTCCTTAAATGAAGACATGTGTGAGATGTACGGATCGTTTTGAACGTGATAGTAATGTGATTGCTCCTTTTGATGCTAATCAAACTAGAACGAAGTTATAGGACTCCTAATCACCTCTTTCTTTGACAATTTTAGTGAACCAATGAAATAATAATAAGTTCTTCTAAAATGAAGACTTGTGTGAGATGTAGGCATTGTTTTGAACGTGATAGTAATGGGATTGCTCCTTTTGATGCTAATCAAACTAGAACGAAGTTATAGGACTCCTAATCACCTACTTATTTGACAATTTTAGAGAACCAATGAAACATTAAGAATGTCTCCCTAAATGAAGACTTGTGTGAGATGTACGCATGGTTTTGAACGCGATAGTCATGGGTTTCTCCTTTTGACTCTAATCAAACTAGAACGAAGTAATACAACTATTGATCACCTCTTTCTTTGTAAATTTGAAACAACCAATGAAATAATATGAAGGTCTACCTAAATGAAGACTTGTGTGAGATCTACGAATCGTTTTGGACGCGATAGTAATGGAATTGTTCCTTTTGATGCTAATTTCAACTTGAACGAAGTAATAGGACCCAAAATACAATATTTTGACAATTTTAGAGAACTAATGAAACAGTAAAAAGGTTTCCCTAAATGAAGAATTGTGTGAGATGTACGGATCGTTTTGAAGGCACTAGTGATAGTATTGTTCCTTTTGATGCTAATCAAACTAGAACGAAGTCATAGGACTCATAATCACCTCTTTCTTTGATAATTTGAGAGAACCAATGAAACAATAAGAAGGTCTCCCTAAATCAAGACTTGTGTGAGATGTACGCATCATTTTTAACGCGATAGTCATGGAATTGTTCATTTTGATGCTAATCAAATTAGAACGAAATAAAAGGATTCTTAATCACCTCTTTCTTTGATAATTTAAAGAACCAATGAAACAATAAGTAGGTCTCCTTAAATAAAGATTTGTGCGAGAAGTACTCATCGTTTTGAACGTGATAGTAATGGGATTGTTCCATTTCATGCTAATTAAACAAGAACAAAGTTATAGGACTCATAATCACCTCTTTTGTGATAATTTTAGAAAACCAATGAAACAATAAGAAGGTCTCCCTAAATGAATACTTGTGTGAGACGTACGCATCATTTTGAAGGCACTAGTGATATAATTGTTCCTTTTGATGCTAATCAAACTAGAACGAAGTCATAGGACTCATAATCACCACCTACTTTGACAATTTGAGAGATTCAAAGAAACAATAAAAAAGGACTCCTTAAATTATAAAGACTTGTGTGAGATGTACGCATCGTTTTAAACGCGATAGTCATGGGATTGCCCGTTTGATGCTAAACAAATTTGAACGAAGTAATAGGACTCCTAATCACCTCTTTTTGAAATAGCAAAAAAAAATCACCTCTTTCTTTGACAATTTTAGTGAACCAATGAAATAATAACAAGGTCTCCTTAAATGAAGACATGTGTGAGATGTACGGATCGTTTTGAACGTGATAGTAATGTGATTGCTCCTTTTGATGCTAATCAAACTAGAACGAAGTTATAGGACTCCTAATCACCTCTTTCTTTGACAATTTTAGTGAACCAATGAAATAATAATAAGGTCTTCTTAAATGAAGACTTGTGTGAGATGTAGGCATTGTTTTGAACGTGATAGTAATGGGATTGTTCCATTTCACGCTAATTAAACTAGAACGAAGTTATAAGACTCATAATCACCTCTTTTTTAACAATTTTAGAAAACCAATGAAACAATAAGAAGGTCTCCCTAAATGAATACTTGTGTGAGATGTACGGATCTTTTTGAAGGCACTAGTGATAGAATTGCTCCTTTTGATACTAATCAAACTAGAACGAAGTCATAGGACTCATAATCACCTCTTTCTTTGACAATTTGAGAGATTCAATGAAACAATAAGAAGGTCTCCCTAAATTATAAAGACTTGTGTGAGATATACGGATCGTTTTAAACGCGATAGTCATGGGATTACTCCTTTTGATGCTAGTCAAATTAGAACGAAGTAATAGGACTCCTAATCACCTCTTTATAATTTAGCAAAAAAAAATCACATCTTTCTTTCACAATTTTAGTGAACTAATGAGACAATAAGAAGGTCTCCTAAAATGAAGAAATGTGTGAGATGTACACATCGTTTTGAATGTAATAGTAATGTGATTGCTCCTTTTGATGCTAATAAAACTAGAACGAAGTTATAGGACTCCTAATCACCTCTTTTTTTGACAATTTTAGTGAACCAATGAAATAATAAGAAGGTTTTCTAAAATGAAGACTTGTGTGAGATGTAGGCATTGTTTTGAACGTGATAGTAAAGGGATTGCTCCTTTTGATGCTAATCAAACTAGAACGAAGTTATAGGACCCCTAGTCACCTTCTTCTTTGACAATTTTAGAGAACCAATGAAACATTAAGAATGTCTCCCTAAATGAAGACTTGTGTGAGACGTACGCATGGTTTTGAACGCGATAGTCATGGGTTTCTCCTTTTGACTCTAATCAAACTAGAACGAAGTAATACAACTATTGATCACCTCTTTCTTTGTAAATTTCAAACAACCAATGAAACAATATGAAGGTCTACCTAAATGAAGACTTGTGTGAGATCTACGCATCGTTTTGGACGCGATAGTAACGGAATTGCTCCTTTTGATGCTAATTTCAACTTGAACGAAGTAATAGGACCCAAAGTCACAATATTTTGAAAATTTGAGAGAACTAATGAAACATTAAGAAGGTTTCCCTAAATGAAGACTTGTGTGAGATTTACGGATCATTTTGAAGATACTAGTGATAAGATTGTTCCTTTTGATGCTAATCAAACTAGAACGAAGTCATAGGACTCATAATCACTTCTTTCTTTGATAATTTGAGAGAACCAATGAAACCATAAGAAGGTCTCCCTAAATCAAGACTTGTATGAGATGTACGCATCATTTTTGACGCGATAGTCATGGGATTGTTTATTTTGATGCTAATCAAATTAGAACGAAATAATAGGACTCCTAATCACATCTTTCTTTGAAAATTTAAAGAACCAATGAAACAATAAGTAGGTCTCCTTAAATGAAGACTTGTGCGAGAAGTACGCATCGTTTTGAACGTGATAGTAATGGGATTTTAACGAAAAAAAAAAGATAGTAATGGGACTGTTCCTTTTGATGCCAATTAAACTAGAACGAAGTTATAGGACATATAATCACCTCTTTTTTGACAATTTTAGAAAACCAATGAAACATAAGAAGGTCTCCCTAAATAAATACTTGTGTGAGATGTACGGATCTTTTTGAAGGCACTAGTGATAGAATTGCTCCTTTTGATGCTAATCAAACTAGAACGAAGTCATAGGACTCATAATCACCTCCTTCTTTGATAACTTGAGAGATTCAATGAAACAATAAGAAGGTCTCCCTAAATTATAAAGACTTGTCTGAGATGTACGCATCGTTTTAAACGCGATAATCATGGGATTGCTCCTTTTGATGCTAATCAAATTAGAACGAAGTAATAGGACTCCTAATCACCTCTTTCTGATTTAGCAAAAAAAAATCACCTCTTTCTTTGACAATTTTAGTGAACCAATGCAACAATAAGAAGGTCTTCTTAAATGAAAACATGTGTGAGACGTACGCATCGTTTTGAACGTGATAGTAATGTGATTGCTCCTTTTGATGCTAATCAAACTAGAACGAAGTTATAGGACTCCTAATCACTTCTTTCTTTGACAATTTTAGTGAACCAATGAAATAATAAGAAGGTCTCCTTAAATGAAGACTTGTGTGAGATGTAGGCATTATTTTGAACGTAATAGTTATGAGATTCCTCCTTTTGATGCTAATCAAACTATAACGAAGTTATAGGACTCCTAATCACCTATTTCTTTGACAATTTTAGAGAACCAATGAAACATTAAGAATGTCTCCCTAAATGAAGACTTGTGTGAGATGTACGCATGATTTTGAACGCGATAGTCATGGGTTTCTCCTTTTGACGCTAATAAAACTAGAACGAAGTAATACAACTATTGATCACCTCTTTCTTTATAAATTTGAAACAACCAATGAAACAATATGAAAGTCTACCAAAATGAAGACATGTGTGAGATCTACGCATCGTTTTGAACGCGACAGTGATGGAATTCCTTCTTTTGATGCTAATTTCAACGTGAACGAAGTAATAGGACCGAAAATCACAAAATTTTTACAATTTGAGAGAACTAATGAATTTAGTAAGAAGGTTTCCCTAAATGAAGATTTGTGTGAGATGTACGGATCGTTTTGAAGGCACTAGTGATAGGATTGTTCCTTTTGATGCTAATCAAACTAGAACGAAGTCATAGGACTCATAATCACATCTTTCTTTGACAATTTTGATAGAACCAATGAAACAATAAGAAGGTCTCCCTAAATCAAGACTTATGTGAGATGCACGCATCGTTTTAAACGCGATAGTCATGGGATTGCTCCTTTTGATGCTAATCAAATTAGAACGAAGTAATAGGACTCCTAACCACCTCTTTTTGATTTAGCAAAAAAAAATCACCTCTTTGTTTGACAATTTTAGTGAACCAATGAAACAATAAGAAGGTCTCCTTAAATGAAGACATGTGTGAGATGTATGCATCGTTTTGAACGTGATAGTAATGTGATTGCTCCTTTTGTTGCTAATCAAACTAGAACGAAGTTATAGGACTCCTAATCACCTCTTTCTTTGATAATTTTAGTGAACCAATGAAATAATAAGAAGTTCTTCTAAAATGAAGACTTGTGTGAGATGTAGGCATTGTTTTGAACGTGATAGTAATGGGATTGCTCCTTTTGATGCTAATCAAACTAGAACGAAGTTATAGGACTCCTAATCACCTACTTATTTAATAATTTTAGAGAACCAATGAAACATTAAGAATGTCTCCCTAAATGAAGACTTGTGTGAGATGTACGCATGGTTTTGAACGCGATAGTCATGGGTTTCTCCTTTTGACTCTAATCAAACTAGAACGAAGTAATACAACTATTGATCACCTCTTTCTTTGTAAATTTGAAACAACCAATGAAATAATATGAAGGTCTACCTAAATGAAGACTTGTGTGAGATCTATGCATCGTTTTGGACGTGATAGTAATGGAATTGCTCCTTTTGATGCTAATTTCAACTTGAACGAAGTAATAGGACCCAAAATACAATATTTTGACAATTTTAGAGAACTAATGAAACAGTAAAAAGGTTTCCCTAAATGAAGAATTGTGTGAGATGTACGCATCATTTTTAACGCGATAGTCATGGAATTGTTCATTTTGATGCTAATCAAATTAGAACGAAATAAAAGGATTCTTAATCACCTCTTTCTTTGATAATTTAGAGAACCAATGAAACAATAAGTAGGTCTCCTTAAATAAAGATTTGTGCGAGAAGTATGCATCGTTTTGAACGTGATAGTAATGGGATTGTTCCATTTCATGCTAATTAAACAAGAACAAAGTAATAGGACTCATAATCACCTCTTTTGTGATAATTTTAGAAAACCAATGAAACAATAAAAAGGTCTCCCTAAATGAATACTTGTGTGAGACGTACGCATCATTTTGAAGGCACTAGTGATATAATTGTTCCTTTTGATGCTAATCAAACTAGAACGAAGTCATAGGACTCATAATCACCACCTACTTTGACAATTTGAGAGATTCAAAGAAACAATAAAAAAGGTCTCCTTAAATTATAAAGACTTGTGTGAGATGTACGCATCGTTTTAAACGCGATAGTCATGGGATTGCCCGTTTGATGCTAAACAAATTTGAACGAAGTAATAGGACTCCTAATCACCTCTTTTTGAAATAGCAAAAAAAATCACCTCTTTGTTTGACAATTTTAGTGAACCAATGAAACAATAAGAAGGTCTCCTTAAATGAAGACATGTGTGAGATGTATGCATCGTTTTGAACGTGATAGTAATGTGATTGCTCCTTTTGATGCTAATCAAACTAGAACGAAGTTATAGGACTCCTAATCACCTCTTTCTTTGATAATTTTAGTGAACCAATGAAATAATAAGAAGTTCTTGTAAAATGAAGACTTGTGTTAGATGTAGGCATTGTTTTGAACGTGATAGTAATGGGATTGCTCCTTTTGATGCTAATCAAACTAGAACGAAGTTATAGGACTCCTAATCACCTACATATTTGATAATTTTAGAGAACCAATGAAACATTAAGAATGTCTCCCTAAATGAAGACTTGTGTGAGATGTACGCATGGTTTTGAACGCGATAGTCATGGGTTTCTCCTTTTGACTCTAATCAAACTAGAACGAAGTAATACAACTATTGATCACCTCTTTCTTTGTAAATTTGAAACAACCAATGAAATAATATGAAGGTCTACCTAAATGAAGACTTGTGTGAGATCTATGCATCGTTTTGGACGTGATAGTAATGGAATTGCTCCTTTTGATGCTAATTTCAACTTGAACGAAGTAATAGGACCCAAAATACAATATTTTGACAATTTTAGAGAACTAATGAAACAGTAAAAAGGTTTCCCTAAATGAAGAATTGTGTGAGATGTACGGATCGTTTTGAAGGCACTAGTGATAGTATTGTTCCTTTTGATGCTAATCAAACTAGAACGAAGTCATAGGACTCATAATCTCCTCTTTCTTTGATAATTTGAGAGAACCAATGAAACAATAAGAAGGTCTCCCTAAATCAAGACTTGTGTGAGATGTACGCATCATTTTTAACGCGATAGTCATGGAATTGTTCATTTTGATGCTAATCAAATTAGAACGAAATAAAAGGATTCTTAATCACCTCTTTCTTTGATAATTTGGAGAACCAATGAAACAATAAGTAGGTCTCCTTAAATAAAGATTTGTGCGAGAAGTATGCATCGTTTTGAACGTGATAGTAATGGGATTGTTCCATTTCATGCTAATTAAACAAGAACAAAGTTATAGGACTCATAATCACCTCTTTTGTGATAATTTTAGAAAACCAATGAAACAATAAAAAGGTCTCCCTAAATGAATACTTGTGTGAGACGTACGCATAATTTTGAAGGCACTAGTGATATAATTGTTCCTTTTGATGCTAATCAAACTAGAACGAAGTCATAGGACTCATAATCACCACCTACTTTGACAATTTGAAAGATTCAAAGAAACAATAAAAAATGTCTCCTTAAATTATAAAGACTTGTGTGAGATGTACGCATCGTTTTAAACGCGATAGTCATGGGATTGCCCGTTTGACGCTAAACAAATTTGAACGAAGTAATAGGACTCCTAATCACCTCTTTTTGAAATAGCAAAAAAAATCACCTCTTTCTTTGACAATTTTAGTGAACCAATGAAATAATAACAAGGTCTCCTTAAATGAAGACATGTGTGAGATGTACGGATTGTTTTGAACGTGATAGTAATGTGATTGCTCCTTTTGATGCTAATCAAACTAGAACGAAGTTATAGGACTCCTAATCACCTCTTTCTTTGACAATTTTAGTGAACCAATGAAATAATAATAAGGTCTTCTTAAATGAAGACTTGTGTGAGATGTAGGCATTGTTTTGAACGTGATAGTAATGGGATTGTTCCATTTCACGCTAATTAAACTAGAACGAAGTTATAGGACTCATAATCACCTCTTTTTTAACAATTTTAGAAAACCAATGAAACAATAAGAAGGTCTCCCTAAATGAATACTTGTGTGAGATGTACGGATCTTTTTGAAGGCACTATTGATAGAATTGCTCCTTTTGATACTAATCAAACTAGAACGAAGTCATAGGACTCATAATCACCTCTTTCTTTGACAATTTGAGAGATTCAATGAAACAATAAGAAGGTCTCCCTAAATTATAAAGACTTGTGTGAGATGTACGGATCGTTTTAAACGCGATAGTCATGGGATTACTCTTTTTGATGCTAGTCAAATTAGAACGAAGTAATAGGACTCCTAATCACCTCTTTCTAATTTAGCAAAAAAAAATCACATCTTTCTTTCACAATTTTAGTGAACTAATGAGACAATAAGAAGGTCTCCTAAAATGAAGAAATGTGTGAGATGTACACATCGTTTTGAATGTAATTGTAATGTGATTGCTCCTTTTGATGCTAATCAAACTAGAACGAAGTTATAGGACTCCTAATCACCTCTTTTTTTTGACAATTTTAGTGAACCAATGAAATAATAAGAAGGTTTTCTAAAATGAAGACTTGTGTGAGATGTAGGCATTGTTTTGAACGTGATAGTAAAGGGATTGCTCCTTTTGATGCTAATCAAACTAGAACGAAGTTATAGGACTCCTAGTCACCTGCTTCTTTGATAATTTTAGAGAACCAATGAAACATTAAGAACGTCTCCCTAAATGAAGACTTGTGCTATGTACGCATGGTTTTCAACACAATAGTCATGGGTTTCTCCTTTTGACGCTAATCAAACTAGAACGAAGTAATACAACTATTGATCACCTCTTTCTTTGTAAATTTCAAACAACCAATGAAATAATATGAAGGTCTACCTAAATGAAGACTTGTGTGAGATCTATGCATTGTTTTGGACGCGATAGTAACGAAATTGCTCCTTTTGATGCTAATTTCAACTTGAACGAAGTAATAGGACCCAAAGTCACAATATTTTGACAATTTGAGAGAACTAATGAAACATTAAGAAGGTTTCCCTAAATGAAGACTTGTGTGAGATTTACGGATCATTTTGAAGATACTAGTGATAGGATTGTTCCTTTTGATGCTAATCAAACTAGAACGAAGTCATAGGACTCATAATCACTTCTTTCTTTGATAATTTGAGAGAACCAATGAAACCATAAGAAGGTCTCCCTAAATCAAGACTTGTGTGAGATGTACGCATCATTTTTGACGCGATAGTCATGGGATTGTTTATTTTGATGCTAATCAAATTAAAACGAAATAATAGGACTCCTAATCACTTCTTTCTTTGAAAATTTAAAGAACCACTGAAACAATAAGTAGGTCTCCTTAAATGAAGACTTGTGCGAGAAGTACGCATCGTTTTGAACGTGATAGTAATGGGATTTTAACAGAAAAAAAAGATAGTAATGGGACTGTTCCTTTTGATGCTAATTAAACTAGAACGAAGTTATAGGACTTATAATCACCTCTTTTTTGACAATTTTAGAAAACCAATGAAACATAAGAAGGTCTCCCTAAATAAATACTTGTGTGAGATGTACGGATCTTTTTGAAGGCACTAGTGATAGAATTGCTCCTTTTGATGCTAATCAAACTAGAACGAAGTCATAGGACTCATAATCACCTCCTTCTTTGATAACTTGAGAGATTCAATGAAACAATAAGAAGGTCTCCCTAAATTATAAAGACTTGTGTGAGATGTACGCATCGTTTTAAACGCGATAATCATGGGATTGCTCCTTTTGATGCTAATCAAATTAGAACGAAGTAATAGGACTCCTAATCACCTCTTTCTGATTTAGCAAAAAAAAATCACCTCTTTCTTTGACAATTTTAGTGAACCAATGCAACAATAAGAAGGTCTTCTTAAATGAAAACATGTGTGAGACGTACGCATCGTTTTGAACGTGATAGTAATGTGATTGCTCCTTTTGATGCTAATCAAACTAGAACGAAGTTACAGGACTCCTAATCACTTCTTTCTTTGACAATTTTATTGAACCAATGAAATAATAATAAGGTCTCCTTAAATGAAGACTTGTGTGAGATGTAGGCATTATTTTGAATGTAATAGTTATGAGATTGCTCCTTTTGATGCTAATCAAACTATAACGAAGTTATAGGACTCCTAATCACCTATTTCTTTGACAATTTTAGAGAACCAATGAAACATTAAGAATGTCTCCCTAAATGAAGACTTGTGTGAGATGTACGCATGGTTTTGAACGCGATAGTCATGGGTTTCTCCTTTTGACACTAATCAAACTAGAACGAAGTAATACAACTATTGATCACCTCTTTATTTGTAAATTTCAAACAACCAATGAAACAATATGAAGGTCTAACTAAATGAAGACTTGTGTGAGATCTACGCATCGTTTTGGACGCGATAGTAACGGAATTGCTCCTTTTGATGCTAATTTCAACTTGAACGAAGTAATAGGACCCAAAGTCACAATATTTTGACAATTTGAGAGAACTAATGAAACAGTAAGAAGGTTTCCCTAAATGAAGACTTGTGTGAGATTTACGGATCATTTTGACGATATTAGTGATAGGATTGTTCCTTTTGATGCTAATCAAACTAGAACGAAGTCATAGGACTCATAATCACTTCTTGCCTTGATAATTTGAGAGAACCAATGAAACCATAAGAAGGTCTCCCTAAATCAAGACTTGTGTGAGATGTATGCATAATTTTTAATGCGATAGTCATGGATTTGTTCATTTTGATGCTAATCAAATTAAAAACGAAATAATAGGATTCTTAATCACCTCTTTCTTTGACAATTTAGAGAACCAATGAAATAATAAATAGGTCTCCTTAAATGAAGACTTGTGCGAGAAGTACGTATCATTTTAAACGTGATAGTAATGGGATTGTTCCATTTCATTCTAATTAAACTAGAACGAAGTTATATGACTCATAATCACCTCTTTTTTTGACAATTTTAGAAAACCAATGAAACAATAAGAAGGACTTCCTAAATGAATACTTGTGTGAGATGTACGGATCTTTTTGAAGGCACTAGTGATAGAATTGCTCCTTTTGAATCTAATCAAACTAGAACAAAGTCATAGGACTTATAATCACCTCCTTCTTTGACAATTTGAGAGATTCAAAGAAACAATAAGAAGGTCTTCCTAAATTATAAAGACTTGTGTGAGATGTACGCATCGTTTTAAACTGCGATACTCATGGGATTGCTACTTTTTATGCTAATCAAATTAGAACAAAGTAATAGGACTCCTAATCACCTCTTTCTAATTTAGCAAAAAAAAATCACCTCTTTCTTTGACAATTTTAGTGAACCAATGAAACAATAAGAAGGTCCCCTTAAATGAAGACATGTGTGAGATGTACACATCGTTTTCAATGTGATAGTAATGTGATTGCTCATTTTGATGCTAATCAAACTAGAACGAAGTTATAGGACTCTTAATCACCTCTTTCTTTGACAATTTTAGTGAACCAATGAAACAATAAGAAGGTCTCCTTAAATGAAGACATGTTTGAGATGTATGCATCATTTTGAACGTGATAGTAATGTGATTGCTCCTTTTGATGCTAATCAAACTAGAACGAAGTTATAGGACTCCTAATCACCTC
The DNA here is from genome assembly GCA_020205555.1 of Panax stipuleanatus. NCBI lineage: Eukaryota > Viridiplantae > Streptophyta > Magnoliopsida > Apiales > Araliaceae > Panax > Panax stipuleanatus. The sequence continues at coordinate 103,059 of JAINUT010001903.1, forward strand.
TTTCTTTGACAATTTTAGTGAACCAATGAAATAATAATAAGGTCTCCTTAAATGAAGACTTGTCTGAGATGTAGGCATTGTTTTGAACGTAATAGTAATGGGATTGCTCCTTTTGATACTAATCAAACTAGAACGAAGTTATTGGGCTCCTAATCACCTACTTCTTTGACAATTTAAGAGAACCAATGAAACATTAAGAATGTCTCCCTAAATGAAGACTTGTGTGAGATGTACGCATGGTTTTGAACGCGATAGCCATGGATTTCTCCTTTTGACGCTAATCAAACTAGAACGGAGTAATACAACTATTAATCACCTCTTTCTTTGTAAATTTGAAACAACTAATGAAACAATATGAAGGTCTACCAAAATGAAGACTTGTGTGAGATCTACGCATCGTTTTGGACGCGATAGTAATGGAATTGCTCATTTTGATGCTAATTTCAACTTGAACGAAGTAATAGGACTCAAAATCATAATATTTTGACAATTTGAGAGAACTAATGAAACAGTAAGAAGGTTTCCCTAAATGAAGACTTGTGTGAGTTGTACGGATCGTTTTGAAGGCACTAGTGATAGGATTGTTCCTTTTAATGCTAATCAAACTAGAACGAAGTCATAGGACTCATAATCACCTCTTTCTTTGACAATTTGAGAGAACCAATGAAACAATAAGAAGGTCTCCCAAAATCAAGACTTGTGTGAGATGTACATATCATTTTTAACGCGATAATCATGGAATTGTTCATTTTGATGCTAATCAAATTAGAACGAAATAAAAGGATTCTTAATCACCTCTTTCTTTGACAATTTAAAGAACCAATGAAACAATAAGTAGGTCTCCTTAAATAAAGACTTGTGCGAGAAGTACACATCGTTTTGAACGTGATAGTAATGAGATTGTTCCATTTCATACTAATTAAACTAGAACGAAGTTATAGGACTCATAATCACCTCTTTTGTGATAATTTTAGAAAACCAATGAAACAATAAGGTCTCCCTAAATGAATACTTACGTGAGACGTACGGATCTTTTTGAAGGCACTAGTGATAGAATTGCTCCTTTTGATGCTAACCAAACTAGAGCGAAGTCATAGGACTCATAATCACCTCCTACTTTGACAATTTGAGAGATTCAAAGAAATAATAAGAAGGTCTCCCTAAATTATAAAGACTTGTGTGAGATGTACGCGTCGTTTTAAACGCGATAGTCATAAGATTGCTCCTTTCGATGCTAATCAAATTAGAACGAAGTAATAGGACTCCTAATCACCTCTTTCTGATTTAGCAAAAAAAAACACCTCTTTCTTGGACAATTTTAGTGAACCAATGAAACAATAAGAAGGTCTCCTTAAATGAAGACATGTGTGAGATGTACACATCGTTTTCAACGTGATAGTAATGCGATTGCTCATTTTGATGCTAATCAAACTAGAACAAAGTTATAGGACTCCTAATCACCTCTTTCTTTGACAATTTTAGTGAACCAATGAAATAATAAGAAGGTCTTCTTAAATGAAGACTTGTGCGAGATGTAGGAATTGTTTTGAACGTGATAGTAATGGGATTGCTCTACTTTTCATCCTAATCAAACTAGAACGAAGCTATAGGACTCCTAATCACTTACTTCTTTGACAATTTTTGAGAACCAATGAAACATTAAGAATGTCTCCCTAAATGAAGATTTGTGTAAGATGTACTCATAGTTTTGAATGCGATAGTCATGGGGTTTCTCCTTTTGACGCTAATCAAACTAGAACGAAGTAATACAACTATTGATCACCTCTTTCTTTGTAAATTTGAAACAACCAATGAAACAATATGAAGGTCTACCTAAATGAAGACTTGTGTGAGATCTACGAATAGTTTTGGATGCATTAGCAACGAAATTGCTCCTTTTGATGCTATTTTCAACTTGAACGAAGTAATAGGACCTAAAATCACAATATTTTGACAATTTGAGAGAATTAATGAAACATTAAAAAGGTTTCCCTAAATTAAGACTTGTGTGAGATGTACGGATCGTTTTGAAGGCAGTAGTGATAGGATTGTTCCTTTTGATGCTAATCAAACTAGAACGAAGTCATAGGACTCATAATCACCTCTTTCTTTGACAAGTTAAGAGAACCAATTAAACAATAAGAAGGTCTCCCTAAATCAAGACTTGTGTGAGATGTACGCATCATTTTTAACGCGATAGTCATGTAATTGTTCATTTTTATGCTAATCAAATTGAAACGAACCAATGAAACAATAAGAAGGACTCCCTAAATTAAGACTTGTGTGAGATGTACGCATCATTTTTAACGCGATAGTCATGGGATTGTTCATTTTGATGCTAATCAAATTAGAACGAAACAATACGACTCCTAATCACCTCTTTCTTTGACAATTTAGAGAACCAATGAAACAATAAGTAGATCTCCTTAAATGAAGACTTGTGTGAGAAGTACGCATCGTTTTGAACGTGATAGTAATGGGATTGTTCCTTTTGATGCTAATTAAACTAGAAGGAAGTTATAGGACTCATAATCACCTCTTTTTTGACAATTTTAGAAAACCAATGAAACAATAAGAAGGTCTCCCTAAATGAATACTTGTGTGAGATGTACGGATCTTTTTGAAGGCACTAGTGATAGAATTGCCCTTTTTGATGCTAATCAAACTAGAACGAAGTCATAGGACTCATAATCACCTCCTTCTTTGACAATTTGAGAGATTCAAAGAAACAATAAGAAGGTCTTCCTAAATTATAAAGACTTGTGTGAGATGTACGCATCGTTTTAAACATGATAGTCATGGGATTCCTCCTTTTGATGCTAATCAAATTAGAACGAAGTAATAGGACTCCTAATCAACTCTTTCTGATTTAGCAAAAAAAAATCACCTTTTTCTTTGACAATTTTAGTGAACCTAATGAAACAATAAGAAGGTCTCCTTAAATAAAGACGTGTGAGATGTATGCATCGTTTTGAACGTGATAGTAATGTGATTGCTCCTTTAGATGCTAATCAAACTAGAACGAAGTTATAGGACTCCTAATCACCTCTTTCTTTGACAATTTTAGTGAACCAATGAAATAATAAGGTCTCCTAAAATGAAGACTTGTGTGAGATGTAGGCATTGTTTTGAACGTGATAGTAATGGGATTGCTCCATTTGATGCTAGTCAAACAAGAACGAAGTTATAGGACTTCTAATCACCTACTTCTTTGACAGTTTTAGAGAACCAATGAAACATTAAGAATGTCTCTCTAAATAAAGACTTGTGTGAGATGTACGCATTGTTTTGAACGCGTTAGTCATGGGTTTCTCCTTTTTACGCTAATCAAACTAGAAAGAAGTAATACAACTATTGATCACCTCTTTCTTTGTAAAGTTGAAACAACCAATGAAACAATATGAAGGTCAACCTAAATGAAGACTTGTGTGAGATCTACGCATCGTTTTGGACGCGATAGTAATGGAATTGCTCCTTTTGATGCTAATTTCAACTTGAACAAAGTAATAGGACTCAAAATCACAATATTTTGACAATTTGAGAGAACTAATGAAAAAGTAAGAAGGTTTCCCTAAATGAAGACTTGTGTGATATGTACAGATTGTTTTGAAAGCAGTAGTAATAGGATTGTTCCTTTTGATGCTAATAAAACTTGAACGAAGTCATAGGACTCATAATCACCTCTGTCTTTGACAATTTGAGAGAACCAAAGAAACAATAAGAAGGTCTCCCTAAATCAAGACTTGTGTGAGATGTACGCATCATTTTAACGCGATAGTCATGGGATTGTTCTTTTTGAAGCTAATCAAATTAGAAAGAAATAATAGGACTCCTAATCACCTCTTTCTTTGACAATTTAGAGAACCAATGAAACAATAAGTAGGTCTCCTTAAATGAAGACTTGTGTGAGATGTACGGATCTTTTTGAAGGCACTAGTGATAGAATTGCTCCTTTTGATGCTAATCAAACTAGAACAAAGTCATAGGACTCATAATCACCTCCTTCTTTGACAATTTGAGATTTTCAAAGAAACAATAAGAAGGTCTCCCTAAATTATAAAGACTTGTGTGAGATGTACGCATCGTTTTAAACGCGATAGTCATGGGATTGCTCCTTTTGATGCTAATCAAATTAGAACGAAGTAATAGGACTCCTAATCACCTCTTTCTGATTTAGCAAAAAAAAATCACCTCTTTCTTTAACAATTTTAGTGAACCAATGAAACAATAAGAATGTCTCTTAAATGAAGACATGTGTGAGATGTACGCATTGTTTTGAACGTGATAGTAATGTGATTGCTCTTTTTGATGCTAATCAAACTAGAACGAAGTTATAGGACTACTAATCACCTCTTTCTTTGACAATTTTAGTGAACCAATGAAACAATAAGAAGGTCTCCCTAAATCAAGACTTGTGTAAGATGTACGCATCATTTTTAACGCGATAGTCATGTAATTGTTCATTTTTATGCTAATCAAATTGGAACGAAATAATAGGACTGCTAATCACCTCTTTCTTTGACAATTTAGAGAACCAATGAAATAATAAGTAGGTCTCCTTAAATGAAAACTTGTGCCAGAAGTACGCATCGTTTTAAACGTGATAGTAATGGGATTGTTCTTTTTGATGCTAATTAAACTAGAACAAAGTTATAGGACCCATAATCACCTCTTTTTTGACAATTTTAGAAAATCAATGAAACAATAAGAAGGTCTCCCTAATTAAATACTTGTGTGAGATGTACGGACCTTTTTGAAAGCACTAGTGATAGAATTGCACCTTTTGATGCTAATGAATCTAGAACGAAGTCATAGGACTCATAATCACCTCCTTCTTTGACAATTTGAGAGATTCAATGAAACAATAAGAAGGTCTCCATAAATTATAAAGACTTGTTGAGATGTACGCATCGTTTTAAACACGATAGTCATGGGATTGTTCCTTTTGATGCTAATCAAATTAGAACGAAGTAATAGAACTCCTAATCATCTATTTCTGATTTAGCAAAAAAATCATCTCTTTCTTTGACAATTTTAGTGAACCAATGAAACAATAAGAAGGTCTCCTTATAGGAAAACATGTGTGAGATGTACGCATCGTTTTGAATGTGATATTGTGATTGCTCCTTTTGATGCTAATCAAACTAGAACGAAGTTATAGGACTCCTAATCACCTCTTTCTTTGACAATTTTAATGAACCAAAGAAATAATAAGAAGGTCTCCTTAAATGAAGACATGTGTGAGATGTAGGCATTGTTTTGAACCTGATAGTAATAGGATTGCTCTTTCTGATGCTAATTAAACTAGAACGAAGTTATAGGACTCCTAATCACCTACTTCTTAGACAATTTTAGAAAACCAATGAAACATTAAAATGTCTCCCTAAATTAAGACTTGTGTGAGATGTACGCATGGTTTTGAACTCGATAGTCATGGGTTTCTCCTTTTGACGCTAATCAAACTAGAACGAAGTAATACAACTATTGGTCACCTCTTTTTTTGTAAATTTGAAACAACCAATGAAACAATATGAAGGTCTACCTAAACGAAGACTTGTGTGAGATCTACACATTGTTAAAGATGCGATTGTAATGGAATTGCTCCTTTTTATGCTAATTTTAACTTGAACGAAGTAATAGGACTCAAAATCACAATATTTTGACAATTTGAGAGAACTAATGAAACAGTAAGAAGGATTCCCTAAATGAAGACTTGTGTGAGATGAACGGATCGTTTTGAAGGCACTAGTGATAGGATTGTTCCTTTTGATGCTAATCAAACTAGAACGAAGTCATAGGACTCATAATCACCTCTTTCTTTGACAATTTGAGAGAACCCATGAAACAATAAGAAGGTCTCACTAAATGAAGACTTGTGTGAGATGTACGCATCATTTTTAACGCGATAGTCATGGAATTGTTCATTTTGATGCTACTCAAATTATAACGAAATAATAGGACTCCTAATCACCTCTTTCTTTGACAATTTAGAGAACCAATGATACAATAAGTATGTCTCCTTAAATGAAGACTTGTACGAGAAGTATGCATCGTTTTAAACGTGATAGTAATGGAATTGTTACTTTTGATGCTAATTAAACTAGAACGAAGTTATAGGACTAATAATCACCTCTTTTTTGACAATTTTAGAAAACCAATGAAACAATAAGAAGGTCTCCCTAAATGAATACTTGTGTGAGATGTACGGATCTTTTTGAAGGCACTAGTGATAGAATTGCTCCTTTTGATGATAACCAAACTAGAACGAAGTCATAGGACTCATAATCACCTCCTTCTTTGACAATTTGAGAGATTCAAAGTAACAATAAGAAGGTCTCCCTAAATTATAAAGACTTGTGTGTGATGTACGCATCGTTTTAAACGCGATAGTCATGGGATTGCTCCTTTTGATGCTAATCAAATTAGAATGAAGTAATAGGACTCCTAATCCCCTCTTTCTGATTTAGCAAAAAAAAATCAACTCTTTCTTTGATAATTTTAGTGAACCAATGAAACAATAAGAATGTCTCCTTAAATGAAGACATGTGTGAGATGTATGTATCGTTTTGAACGTGATAGTAATGTGATTGCTCTTTTTGATGCTAATCAAACTAGAACGAAGTTTTAGGACTACTAATCACCTCTTTCTTTGACAATTTTAGTGAACCAATGAAACAATAAGAAGGTCTCCCTAAATCAAGACTTGTGTGAGATGTACGCATCATTTTTAACGCGATAGTCATGTAATTGTTCATTTTTATGCTAATCAAATTGAAACGAAATAATAGGACTGCTAATCACCTCTTTCTTTGACAATTTAGTGAACCAATGAAATAATAAGTAGGTCTCCTTAAATGAAAACTTGTGCCAGAAGTACGCATCGTTTTAAACGTGATAGTAATGGGATTGTTCTTTTTGATGCTAATTAAACTAGAACAAAGTTATAGGACCCATAATCACCTCTTTTTGACTAATTTTAGAAAATCAATGAAACAATAAGAATGTCTCCCTAATTAAATACTTGTGTGAGATGTACGGATCTTTTTGAACGCACTACTGATAGAATTGCACCTTTTGATGCTAATGAAACTAGAAAGAAGTCATAGGACTCATAATCACCTCCTTCTTTGACAATTTGAGAGATTCAATGAAACAATAAGAAGGTCTCCATAAATTATAAAGACTTGTTGAGATGTACGCATCGTTTTAAACACGATAGTCATGGGATTGTTCCTTTTGATGCTAATCAAATTAGAACGAAGTAATAGAACTCCTAATCATCTATTTCTGATTTAGCAAAAAAATCATCTCTTTCTTTGACAATTTTAGTGAACCAATGAAACAATAAGAAGGTCTCCTTATAGGAAAACATGTGTGAGATGTACGCATCGTTTTGAATGTGATATTGTGATTGCTCCTTTTGATGCTAATCAAACTAGAACGAAGTTATAGGACTCCTAATCACCTCTTTCTTTGACAATTTTCATGAACCAAAGAAATAATAAGAAGGTCTCCTTAAATGAAGACATGTGTGAGATGTAGGCATTGTTTTGAACCTGATAGTAATAGGATTGCTCTTTCTGATGCTAATTAAGCTAGAACGAAGTTATAGGACTCCTAATCACCTACTTCTTAGACAATTTTAGAAAACCAATGAAACATTAAAATGTCTCCCTAAATTAAGACTTGTGTGAGATGTACGCATGGTTTTGAACTCGATAGTCATGGGTTTCTCCTTTTGACGCTAATCAAACTAGAACGAAGTAATACAACTATTGGTCACCTCTTTTTTTGTAAATTTGAAACAACCAATGAAACAATATGAAGGTCTACCTAAACGAAGACTTGTGTGAGATCTACACATTGTTAAAGATGCGATTGTAATGGAATTGCTCCTTTTTATGCTAATTTCAACTTGAACGAAGTAATAGGACTCAAAATCACAATATTTTGACAATTTGAGAGAACTAATGAAACAGTAAGAAGGATTCCCTAAATGAAGACTTGTGTGAGATGAACGGATCGTTTTGAAGGCACTAGTGATAGGATTGTTCCTTTTGATGCTAATCAAACTAGAACGAAGTCATAGGACTCATAATCACCTCTTTCTTTGACAATTTGAGAGAACCCATGAAACAATAAGAAGGTCTCACTAAATGAAGACTTGTGTGAGATGTACGCATCATTTTTAACGCGATAGTCATGGAATTGTTCATTTTGATGCTACTCAAATTATAACGAAATAATAGGACTCCTAATCACCTCTTTCTTTGACAATTTAGAGAACCAATGATACAATAAGTATGTCTCCTTAAATGAAGACTTGTACGAGAAGTACGCATCGTTTTAAACGTGATAGTAATGGAATTATTCCTTTTGATGCTAATTAAACTAGAACGAAGTTATAGGACTAATAATCACCTCTTTTTTGATAATTTTAGAAAACCAATGAAACAATAAGAAGGTCTACCGAAATGAATACTTGTCTGAGATGTACGAATCTTTTTGAAGGCACTAGTGATAGAATTGCTCCTTTTGATGTTAATCAAACTAGAACGAAATCATAGGACTCATAATCACCTCCTTCTTTAACAATTTAAGAGATTCAAAGTAACAATAAGAAGGCCTCCCTAAATTATAAAGACTTGTGCGTGATGTACGCATCGTTTTAAAGGCAATAGTCATGGGATTACTCCTTTTGATGCTAATCAAATTAGAACGAAGTAATAGGACTCCTAATCACCTCTTTCTGAATTAGCAAAAAAAAATCAACTCTTTCTTTGACAATTTTAGTGAACCAATGAAACAATAAGAAGCTCTCCTTAAATGAAAACATGTGTGAGACGTACGCATCGTTTTGTACGTGATAGTAATGTGATTGCTCCTTTTGATGCTAATCAAACTAGAACGAAATTATAGGGCTCCTTATCACCTCTCTCTTTGACAATTTTAGTGAACCAATGAAATAATAAGAAGGTCTCCTTAAATGAAGACTTGTGTGAGATGTAGGCATTGTTTTGAACGTTATAGTAATGGGATTGCTCCTTTTGATGCTAATCAAACTAGAACGAAGTTATAGGACTCCTAATCACCTACTTCTTTGAAAATTTTAGAGAACCAATGAAACATTAAGAATGTCTCCCTAAATGAAGACTTGTGTGAGATGTACGCATGGTTTTGAACGCGATAGTCATGGCTTTCTCCTTTTGACGCTAATCAAATTAGAATGAAGTAATACAACTATTGATCACCTCTTTCTTTGTAAATTTGAAACAACCAATGAAACAATATGAAGGTCTACCTAAATGAAGACTTGTGTGAGATCTACGCATCGTTTTGGACGCGATAGTGATGAAATTGCTCCTTTTGATGCTAATTTGAACTTGAACGAAGTAATAGGACTCAAAATCACAATATTTTGACAATTTGAGAAAACTAATGAAACTGTAAGAAGGTTTCCCTAAATGAAGACTTGTGTGAGATGTACGGATCGTTTTGAAGACACTAGTGATAGGATTGTTCTTTTTGATGCTAATCAAACTAGAACGAAGTCATAGGACTCATAATCACCTCTTTCTTTGACAAGTTAAGAGAACCAATGAAATAATAAGAAGGTCTCCCTAAATCAAGACTTGTGTGAGATGTACGCATCATTTTTAACGCGATAGTCATGGAATTGTTCTTTTTGATGCTAATCAAATTAGAACGAAATAATAGGACTCCTAATCACCTCTTTCTTTGACAATTTAGAGAATCAATGAAACAATAAGTAGGTCTCCTTAAATGAAGACTTGTGCGAGAAGTACGCATCGTTTTGAACGTGATTGTAATGGGATTGTTCCTTTTGATGCAAATTAAACTAGAACGAAGTTATAGGACTCGTAATCACCTCTTTTTTGACAATTTTAGAAAACCAATGAAACAATAAGAAGGTCTCCCTAAATGAATACTTGTGTGAGATGTATGGATCTTTTTGAAGACACTAGTGATAGAATTGCTCCTTTTGATGCTAACCAAACTAGAACGAAGTCATAGGAGTCATAATCACCTCCTTCTTTGACAATTTGAGAGATTCAAAGTAACAATAAGAAGGTCTCCCTAAATTATAAAGACTTGTGTGTGATGTACGCATCGTTTTAAAGGCGATAGTCATGGGATTGCTCCTTTTGATGCTAATCAAATTAGAACGAAGTAATAGGACTAGAAATCACCTCTTTCTGAATTAGCAAAAAAATTCAACTCTTTCTTTGACAATTTTAGTGAACCAATGAAACAATAAGAAGCTCTCCTTAAATGAAAACATGTGTGAGACGTACGCATCGTTTTGAACGTGATAGTAATGTGATTGCTCCTTTTGATGCTAATCAAACTAGAACGAAGTTATAGGGTTCCTAATCACCTCTCTCTTTGACAATTTTAGTGAACCAATGAAATAATAAGAAGGTCTCCTTAAATGAAGACTTGTGTGAGATGTACGCTTGGTTTTGAACGCGATAGTCATGGGTTTCTCCTTTTGACGCTAATCAAACTAGAACGAAGTAATACAACTATTGATCACCTCTTTCTTTGTAAATTTGAAACAACCAATGAAACAATATGAAGGTCTACCTAAATGAAGACTTGTGTGAGATCTACGCATCGTTTTGGACGCGATAGTGATGGAATTGCTCCTTTTGATGCTAATTTTAACTTGAACGAAGTAATAGGACTCAAAATCAGAATATTTTGACAATTTGAGAGAAATAATGAAACTGTAAGAAGGTTTCCCTAAATGAAGACTTGTGTGACATGTACGGATCGTTTTGAAGGCACTAGTGATAGGATTGTTCCTTGTGATGCTAATCAAACTAGAACGAAATCATAGGACTCATAATCACCTTTTTCTTTAACAAGTTAAGAAAACGATTGAAACAATAAGAAGGTCTCACTAAATCAAGACTTGTGTGAGAAGTACGCATCATTTTTAACGCGATAATCATGGAATTGTTCTTTTTGATGCTAATCAAATTAGAACAAAATAATAGGATTCCTAATCACCTATTTTTCTTTGACAATTTAGAGAACCAAAGAAACAATAAGTAGGTCTCCTTAAATGAAGACTTGTGCGATAAGTACGCATCGTATTGAACGTGATAGTAATGGGATTGTTCCTTTTGATGCAAATTAAACTAGAACGAAGTTATAGGACTCATAATCACCTCTTTTTTGATAATTTTAGAAAATCAATGAAACAATAAGAAGGTCTCCCTAAATGAATACTTTGTGTGAGATGTATGGATCTTTTTGAAGGCACTAGTGATAGAATTGCTCCTTTTGATGCTAACTAAACTAGAACGAAGTCATAGGACTCATAATCACCTCCTTCTTTGAAAATTTGTGAGATTCAAAGTAACAATAAGAAGGTCTACCTAAATTATAAAGACTTGTGTGTGATGTACGCATCGTTTTAAAGGCGATAGTCATGGGATTGCCCCTTTTGATGCTAATCCAATTAGAAAGAAGTAATAGGACTCCTAATCACCTCTTTCTGAATTAGCAAAAAAAATTAACTCTTTCTTTGACAATTTTAGTGAACTAATGAAACAATAAGAAGCTCTTCTTAAATGAAAAACATGTGTGAGACGTACGCATCATTTTGAACGTGATAGTAATGTGATTGCTCCTTTTGATGCTAATCAAACTAGAACGAAGTTATAGGGCTCCTAATCACCTCTCTCTTTGACAATTTTAGTGAACCAATGAAATAATAAGAAGGTCTCCTTAAATGACGACTTGTGTGAGATGTAGGCATTGTTTTGAACGTAATAGTTGTGACGCCCCCATATTCCAGGACCGCCACTTGGTCTCTCGAATTTGGTTCATCACGTGCTCATGGTAATACATCGCAATAGTGATAACTAAATATCACACAACCACAGCAGAAAATCTATTCTAGAATAATTTACAATGATTTATTATAATTATTCTCCTAAGTCTCGCAACCTACAGTACTTAATAAATTACATAGCAATATCAATTAACGACTTGTTATATAATCTAACTTAAGCTTAAACATAAACAAATCCAGTCTTACTACATCATCTTCACACAATATTAATATATTTGAAACATAACAGACATAAGCTAGTTGGTAGCCTTGCCCTTGCCCTTATCAATGCCCGAAGGTTCGCCATGCTCTGCCTTAACTGAAATATTTTAGGGAAAGCAAGAATGAGCACAAATTGCCCAGCAAGTAATATACAATAAGGGTGAATAATAAGATTCTCAATTCTCGAAAGGGTGTAGCAAAATTTGATAGTTCAAGAATAACAAGAATATCAACAGTTCTCAATAACAGTTGCTAAGGACAGGATAATATCAATATGATTCAATAATAAGTCAATTCAAGATTTCAAATAATTGAATACTGAGTAGTCACTACGGACTATGAACTTCTACTAGAATTGACAGTAATAAACTGAAAATCTAACAAAAACAGGTACAACAGGTGATCAGCCTAAAGTACCATCGTTATGCATAACAATCAATCATACTCAAGTGTGCACGTCGGTTCTCCGATAATTATATATTCCCTTCAAAGAAGGTTGTTCTTCTCAGTCAAATACAAGATCCCGCACCAATCAATTAGTTTGGGTCGCTTTTCAATAATATAAGTCTAGCCGAATCAAATGGCATAGACACTTTCACAATATTCAAGAACAATACTAAGTTCAACATGAATAATAGCTTTAATGAAATAAGAGTTCAAGTATGCTAATTCAATTCAACCGATTAAATAGGAAACTAGTTCGCAATACACAAGATAGGATACTTGCATAGTAAAAGAGTATAAGTTAGGAAACTTTCACAATCATAGCTTTCCTTGCATAAAGTAAATGCGTCGGTTGGGATACTTGCACTTTAAGAGAGTGTAAGTAAGAGAACTTGCCTTTAGCGTAGTTTATCCACGAAAAGCAATCAACACTTTCGAATTCCTATCGTAATACAGTTACGTATATATATGATATTCATTAGTCATATAATTTAACTTCACATTTTCTCTTTGAATATACGATCAACACATAAGGTAAGTTTTACCTAGCTACACAGTTATATAGAATATAATTTCTATTCTTAACGTTCCTTCTTTAGAGTTTAAACGCATTCTCATATTATATAAGATCTCAACAATTAGCAAACATGCTTGCATATTATTAATATCACATAAGACCACAATCAATACTAAATATATTTCATTTTAGCAAGTTACGGCATCTCCTTAAGTTAACCGTCAAAATCGGGTTCAAGTAACATCATATAATATCACGTAGCATGTATTCATATTTAAAGGATACTTTACATGCTTGTATAACTTTTCCAAATCCAATCGTACATGGTATAGGTTCTTAAGTTAATACTTAAAGCCATTCAAGGACACGAACTCATATGGTCTAACATGGTCGTTTTTAAACACATAAGATATTCATATAACTTGTATTAGTCATGCTCATGAGTACTCGTATTGCATATATGTAGCTAGCATTGTTATTATCTTGAGAACATGCTTTGTTTATGCTAAACTTTAATCACGGCAACCAATCATGGTATATATATATGCATGACACATGAATGAGTCTAAGAGTACTATCACATGTGTCCATAAATATTAGAATTTAAATCTCCACGTATCGCGTTAATGCTCATGTGCAAGGCTTGTATTTCTATTAGTGAATCTTACTAATAAAGCCTAACATGTTCATGCTTCCTTACGAACTATATAAACACAAGTTAAGGCTTCATTCATATATTTCAAAGTTATCTAAACATGCTCATAACATCAAAATGACTATATAGCATTTACATGATCATATCCACCTTCAAACTTATATTTTTGTTAGGAATGAGCACTAGTTAGGTTCACATGTTCATATTTTATTACGGAACCAATATAGATAAGCTAACATGCACTTCATGTGTCTCTACGTGGTACTAACGTGCTTGCAAGGTCAGTATGTAAACATGCTTTATAATGTAAATGATTGTTTATGAAATTTTAAGTTCGTTTCCAAGCTTCATGTCGTTTTGTTAACCATGCATGCTAATACACTAAAACATGCTTACATTGCCTCATTAGGTTTATATATATGTATTAATCATGATTCCATGCTTGTTTAAACAAAAATAAACCAATTAGTACATAACAGTTTTATTGCAGAATGCAGAAAACTGAACACAGAGGCCGGCGCTGCGGCGCGGCAACAGCAGCCATATTCTAGCGCTGCGTCGCGGGTGGCGCTGCGGTGTGGGCTGCGGCGTGGGTGGGACTGCGGCGCTGCGGCGTGGGGACAGTTCCTGCAGTTCAGACTGCAGCGAAACCGACCCAAAACCTCCCATTTTATCGATCTCGACATACCCATATGCTATTAGACTAACCTTTTTAACTTATTAACACATATATATATGCTTATATAACAGTCAATCTCCCAAACGATTCCCAATTTGATGAACTCCAACTAATTTCACGAATTCGATGCTTTACAGAAATTACAGAGCAACAATGGAAATGAAAGTCAAGAAAGCTATATAGTGGTTCCATCACGTATGTATGTTCATATAACAACAATATAAGGGTTCTACAAATAAATCATGAACCAATTTGGCATAATCAAAAATTTGAAGGAAACTTCGGAAACAGAAAACGAAAATGAAGAACAAAGAAACTGTATTATACCTTCTGTTAGATTCTGAACTTGCTGCTACTCAAGAACACTGATAAATATATATATAACTCTTAACTTACTTAGCCAAAATTCTCAGCAAATGAATTAGGAAGAGGATAGGTTATATTTATATAAGAATTTCATAACCAGGCAATGCAATTACATCCAAAATCAAACTAACAAATTATAGGAATGTTTGCTAGATAAGAGGGAGTTGGTAATTAGTTGGTGATCTCCACTATTCCACCCACTCCCTTCATGATCATGATGGCTAGAATTCTGAGTTTGAGAAGGTAGGAGTAGGCTAGCTTCATGAGTGTTTTACGTGTACAAGGTTTGTGTCTTATTAATATGGGACAAGGCATAAAAATCTCAGCATTTCCAATTTGTAAACAAACTAGTGTTAATACTTAGGTTATATACACACACATATTTAGACACTTAGGTCTTTAATTGAAATGTCACAATAATTCATATACTGTAGTAAGTGTAAATTAACACGTATAATCCATGTACATTTTGTTAATACCGGACATAATCTAATCAGATGTTAACACATTACACTGTCTCCTTTATTAAAACTAATTGTTTACAATATGTTCATGATATATTATACAATGTATACCCACATATTTATTGTCACACAAGTTATTAATCAAGTAGCTCACATGGTTTAATAAGCCTTACCATATAATAGTGTCATATTACACTTCACATAATACATAGTCAGCTAATATATGCTACACATTTAATTTGCATGCTTGCACATATAATTTCTCATCTTATAAATTGAATATTAATTAATAATATACACATATCCTACATCAATCAATATAATTGTTAACCTCCATAAAAATTTAATTAACCATTATATGATTAATCATCACTTTGATATAAATCTTATTATATTTATAAACACGTTGCTCATTATTATTATGTTTCTTGCAATAATAATAATCACATATTATTAATCAATCCTCATTAGTATTTTATAACAGTTAATTAATATTCTTCGATTAACAATTAATATAGATTAATTGTTCGCTTAAATTAATATAATCATTCTTATATTACGTCACTGTGCCACACAAGGCAATCAACGAGTTTATCACAAACTCCACCAATTTCTCAATTATTATAATTATTCAATTATATATAATTGAATTAATTCATCTCATAACACAAAATCATTTATATTCAAATAAATTCTCATTTCCATTAATATATTTATTTAATAATATATGAAAATTCTCGGGTATTACATCCTCCCCCCTTATAAAAATCCCGTCCCGGAATTGCTACAAGGTTACACAAATAGATGGGGATAGTCCCTCATCATCCTATCTTCTAACTCCCACGTTGCCTCCTCGACATCGTGGTTACGCCAAAGTACTTTTACAGATGAAATAACTTTATTTCTCAAAGTTTGTTCTTTCCTATCTAATATCTGGACAGGAATTTCTCCATACGCCAAGTTCTTCTCCACTTGAATGGGCTCGTAAGAAATCACGTGCTTGTAGTCGGCCTTGTACGGTCGCAACACGAAAATGTAAAATACGTTGTGGATGTGCTCCAACTCAGGTGGTAACGCAACTTTGTATGCCACTTCGCCCACTCGCTTCAGTATCTCAAATGGTCCTATAAATCTTGGCCTCAATTTTCCTTTCTTGCCGAAACGGATTTTTCCCTTCCATGGAGATACCTTCAAGAATACGAAACTGCCGATTTCGAAGTCTCGGTCCTGCCGATGCAAATCTGCATATTTCTTCTGGCGATCTTGAGCTGCTACAAGTCTGGCTCTTATCATTGTCACCACGTCTGCGGTTTGTTGAACTAACTCTGGTCCGAGTATTCGTCGTTCTCCGACTTCGTCCTAACATAACGGCGTTCTGCACTTTCTCCCGTAAAGAGCTTCGTACGGTGGCATGCCGATACTTGCATGGTAGCTATTATTAAATGCGAATTCTACTAAGGGTAGGTGGTCGTCCCAATTTCCCTTAAAATCCATCACGCAAGTCCTAAGCATGTCCTCTAGCGTTTGTATTGTTCGCTCACTTTGTCCGTCTGTTTGAGGATGGTAAGCTGTACTCAACCTCAACTGCGTTCCCATTCTTTCTTGCAAACTCTTCCAAAAATTGGACGTGAAGCGCGGATCTCGATCAGAGACAATTGACACCGGCACTCCATGTCGTGAAACAATTTCTTTTACATATAGGCTTGCTAATTGGTTCAAACTGTAGCGGATCTTGATTGGTAGAAAGTGTGCGGTCTTCGTTAGTCGATCCACGATAACCCAAATAGCATCATAACCTTTCTGTGTAACTGGAAGTCCATGGTAATATGCTCCCATTTCCACTCTGGTATTTCTAACGGTTGTAGTAAACCACTCGGCCGCTGATGCTCTGCTTTAACGCGTTGGCAAGTCAAGCATCTACTGACGCACTCCGCGACTTCCCGTTTCAAATTGGGCCACCAAAAATGTTGCCTTAGGTCTTGGTACATCTTTGTGCCTCCTGGATGAACGGAATATGTCGTATTGTGTGCCTCGTGCAAAATCTCTTCCCTCAACTCGGTTACCGCTGTAATACCCGAGAATTTTCATATATTATTAAATAAATATATTAATGGAAATGAGAATTTATTTGAATATAAATGATTTTGTGTTATGAGATGAATTAATTCAATTATATATATTTGAATAATTATAATAATTGAGAAATTGGTGGAGTTTGTGATAAACTCGTTGATTGCCTTGTGTGGCACAGTGACGTAATATAAGAATGATTATATTAATTTAAGCGAACAATTAATCTATATTAATTGTTAATCGAAGAATATTAATTAACTGTTATAAAATACTAATGAGGATTGATTAATAATATGTGATTATTATTATTGCAAGAAACATAATAATAATGAGCAACGTGTTTATAAATATAATAAGATTTATATCAAAGTGATAATTAATCATATAAGGGTTAATTAAATTGTGATGGAGGTTAACAATTATATTGATTGATGTAGGATATGTGTATATTATTAATTAATATTCAATTTATAAGATGAAAAATTATATGTGCAAGCATGCGAATTAAATGTGTAGCATATATTAGCTGACTATGTATTATGTGAAGTGTAATATGACACTATTATATGGTAAGGCTTATTAAACCATGTGAGCTACTTGATTAACAACTTGTGTGACAATAAATATGTGGGTATACATTGTATAATATATCATGAACATATTGTAAACAATTAGTTTTAATAAAGGAGACAGTGTAATGTGTTAACATCTGATTAGATTATATCTGGTATTAACAGAAGGTACATGGATTATATGCGTACAAGTCACCTTCACTATATTGAGGTATTCCTTATGCAAATTTATATTGTGACATTAAGTTATAACCTAGGTATGGACAATAAGTATATATAATATAACATAAGAATAGGAAGTATGTTATGTGTGTGTAATAATTTAAGTGTTGTGTACTAATAAAATGCTGAGTATATGGCCTTGTCCCATATTATTAAACACAAACCTTGTACACGTGAAATGCATCATGAAGCTAGCCTACTCTCTTCACTCAAACTCAGCATTCTAGCCATCATGATCATGAAAGGAGTGGGTGGAATAGTGGAGATCACCAACTAATTACCAACTCCCTCTTATCTAGCAAACATTCCTATAATCTGTTAGTTTGATTTTGGATGTAATTGCATTGCCTGGTTATGAAATTCATCTATAAATATAACCCATCCTCTTCCTAATTCATTTGCTGAGAATTTTGGCTAAGTAAGTTAAGAGTTATATATATATTTATCAGTGTTCTTGAGTAGCAGCAAGTTCAGAATCTAACAGAAGGTATAATACAGTTTCCTTGTTATTCATTTTCGTTTTCTGTCAAAAGTTCTAATTTTTGATTATGTCAAATTGGTTCATGATTGGTTTGTAGAACCCTTATATTGTTGTTATATGAACATACATACGTGATGGAACCACTATATAGCTTTCTTGACTTTCATTTCCATTGTTACTATGTAATTTCTGTAAAACATCGAATTCGTGAAATTAGTTGGAATTCATCAAATTGGGAATCGTTTGGGCGATTGACTGTTATATAAGCATATATATGTGTTAGTAAGTTAAAAGGTTAGTCTAATAGCATATGGGTATGTCGAGAACGATAAAATGGGAGGTTTTGTGTCGGTTTCGCTGCAGTCTGAACTGCAGGAACTGTCCCCACGCCGCAGCACCGCAGCCCGCGCCGCAGCGCCGAAGCCCGCGCCGCAGCCCCACCCACGCCGCAGCCCACGCCGCAGTGCCACCCGCGCCGAAGCGCTAGAATATGGCTGCTGTTGCCGCGCCGCAGCGCCGGCCTCTGTGTTCAGTTTTCTGCATTCTGCAACAAAACTGTTATGTACTAATTGGTTTATTTTTGTTTAAACAAGCATGGAAGCATGATTAATACATATATATAAACCTAATGAGGCAATGTAAGCATGTTTTAGTGTATTAGCATGCATGGTTAACAAAATGACATGAAGCTTGGAAACGAACTTAAAATTTCATAAACACTCATTAACATTATAAAGCATGTTTACATACTGACCTTGCAAGCACGTTAGTACCACCTAGAGACACATGAAGTGCATGTTAACTTATCTATATTGGTTCCGTAATAAAATATGAATATGTGAACCTAACTAGTGCTCATTCCTAACAAAAATATAAGTTTGAAGGTGGATATGATCATGTAAATGCTATATAGTCATTTTGATGTTATGAGCATGTTTAGATAACTTTGAAATATATGAATGAAGCCTTAACTTGTGTTTATATAGTTCGTAAGGAAGCATGAACATGTTAGGCTCTATTAGTAAGATTCACTAATAGAAATACAAGCCTTGCACATGAGCATTAACACGATACGTGGAGATTTAAATTCTGATATTTATGGACACATGTGATAGTACTCTTAGACTCATTCATGTGTCATGCATATATATATACCATGATTGGTTGCCGTGATTAAAGTTTAGCACAAACAAAGCATGTTTTCAAGATAATAACAATGCTAGCTACATATATGCAATACGAATACTCATGAGCATGACTAATACAAGTTATATGAATATCTTATGTGTTTAAAAACGACCATGTTAGACCATATGAGTTCGTGTCCTTGAATGGCTTTAAGTATTAACTTAAGAACCTATACCATGTACGATTGGATTTGGAAAAGTTATACAAGCACGTAAAGTATCCTTTAAATATGAATACATGCTACGTGATATTGTATGATGTTACTTGAACCCGATTTTGACGGTTAACTTAAGGAGATGCCGTAACTTGCTAAAATGAAATATATTTACTATTGATTGTGGTCTTATGTGATATTAATAATATGCAACCATGTTTGCTAATTGTTGAGATCTTATAGAATATGAGAATGCGTTTAAACTCTGAAGAAGGAACGTTAAGGATAGAAATTATATTCTATATAACTGTGTAGCTAGGTAAAACTTACCTTATGTGTTGATCGTATATTCAAAGAGAAAATGTGAAGTCAAATTATATGACTAATGAATATCATATATATACGAAACTGTATTACGATAGGAATTCGAAAGTGTTGATTGCTTTTCGTGGATAAATTACGCTAAAGGCAAGTTCTCTAACTTACACTCTTTTAAAGTGCAAGTATCCTAACCGACGCATTTACTTTATGCAAGGAAAGCTATGATTGTGAAAGTTTCCTAACTTATACTCTTTTACTATTCAAGTATCCTATCTTGTGTATTGCGAAAAAGTTTTCTATTTAATCGGTTGAATTGAATTAGCATACTTGAACTCTTATTTCATTAAAGCTATTATTCATGTTGAACTTAGTATTGTTCTTGAATATTGTGAAAGTGTCTATGCCATTTGATTCGGCTGGACTTATGTTATTGAAAATCAACCCAAACTAATTGATTGGTGCGGGATCTTGTATTTGACTGAGAAGAACAACCTTCTTTGAAAGGAATATATAATTGTCGGAGAACCGACATGTACACTTGAGTATCATTGGTTGTTATGCATAACAAGGGTACTTTAGGCTGATCACCTGTTGTACCTGTTTTTGTTGGATTTTCAGTTTATTACTGTCAATTCTAGTAGAAGTTCATAGTCCGTAGTGACTACTCAGTATTCAATTATTTGAAATCTTGAATTGACTTATTATTGAATCATATTGATATTATCCTGTCCTTAGCGACTGTTATTGAGAACTGTTGATATTCTTGTTATTCTTGAACTATCAAATCTTGCTATACCCTTTTCTAGAATTGAGAATCTTATTATTCACCCTTATTGTATATTACTTGCTGGGCAATTTGTGCTCATTCTTGCTTTCCCTAAAACATTTCAGTTAAGGCAGAGCATGGCGAACCTTCGGGCATTGATAAGGGCAAGGGCAAGGCTACCAACTAGCTTATGTCTGTTATGTTTCAAATATATTAATATTGTGTGAAGATGATGTAGTAAGACTGGATTTGTTTATGTTTAAGCTTAAGTTAGATTATATAACAAGTCGTTAATTGATATTGCTATGTAATCTATTAAGTACTGTAGGTTGCGAGACTTGGGGGAATAATTATAATAAATCATTGTAAATTATTCTAGAATAGATTTTCCGCGGTGGTTGATGTATTACCATGAGCACGTGATGAACCGAATTCGAGAGACCAAGTGGCGGTCCTGGAATTTGGGGGCGTCACAGGTTGGTATCAGAGCCGTAGTTATAAACCTTAGGAACGAGTGTCCTTAGACTATAACTTAGGCGAACTTAGAAGTTAGGAAGGAGATAAAACTCATGTAGAGTTTTCCTTGAGAGGCTTAGTCTGTTATGAAATGTAACTTCATTTTATACAATGAACTTATATTTTGTTTAACATTCTAATGGAGATGCTATTTCTTGTCTTGTGTTTGTGAGTGTAGGATGACAGACACAGGGGTACCTAGTAGAGTTGTAGAGGAGGAGCCCAGGGATATACACGTAGTATACGAGGCACCTCTAGAGGCTACACCAGTGCAGGCTGTTGCACCATTCAAGTCTGACGACGAGGACGAGATTGAGATAGAGTCTGATCCAAAGGAGGAGCCGATGGAGGATGAGCCAGTAGAGGACTCTGATGAGGTTACTATAGAGGAACAGATGTTAGGCGAGTACGAGGAGCGTATTCTAGAGTTAGACTGCAGAGTCCAGGAGCTGGAGGTAGAGGCCCACGAGAGAGATTCTGAGTTCCAGAAGCTGAGGGACGAGAACCACCAGAGGAAGCTGGCTATGCAAGAGTTAGAGGTGGAGATTGCCTACCGTAGGGAGGCAGGGATCCAGATGGGGACTCTATTTCACAGGTCAGTGGCTAGGAATGTAGATTTGGCAGAGAAGCTAGAAGAGGTTGAGCAGAGGGAACTGAGTGAGAAGGCTGAGAAAGAGGCACTCCGTACTCAGCTAGAGTTGGAGGTGATGGATAGGTTACACTTCGAGGAGAAGTGGGAAGCGTCCAATGAGAGAGCTGACGACCTTGAGGACGAGGTCAGGTGCAAGAAGAGAAAGATGAACAAGATGGGGTATGTGTTCCGTTCAGCTTTTGAAAGGGTGATTGATGGTGTGTACCACTACCCGGCAGAACAGGGACATACTCTACATACCTTGAGCCGAGAGCTGGTTGCGTATATAGCACAGTTGGAGTACAAGAGCGCAGTGGAGCGCGGGATGATGGGATGAGATTTCCTTAATCAGTCTAGTGGTAGTACAAGTTGTGTCTTTATGTATTGTATATACTATGTTGTAATCCTGATCTTTTGTGTAAAATGTGGGATGATGATGTAAACCCCGAGTTAGCTTTTGTTAGAGGGGTAGTATGGTAGTAGGTTGGTATATTCCCCGTCTTTTGTGATATTAGGGGATATATGTGATAACATTTATAGCAGTATGCTAGAAAAATCATGTAATGAAATAAAATGAATATAAAGGGAGTTGATTTTAGAAACGTGTTATAAATTTATTCTTTTAGTATTAAAAGAAATACTTAAGTGATATACTTGAATAATAATAAAAATGAAAAATTGTGATGCAGATAATGCCGCCCAGACGTAGATTGACTGCACCCGAAGAATCCGTTAACAATGAGAGAGAACAAGTAGACCCGATCCAGAAACTGGTAGACTTGTTAGGAGAAGCCTTAAGGGGAAGGAACAATGAACCCGTTCGCCCGAACCCTCAAACTGTGCCAGTAACAACCTTTAAAGACTTTAAGAGTGTAGGACCCCCGGAGTTCGAGGGAACTACCGACCCAATCGTCGCACAAACGTGGATCAAAGAGATCGAAAAAGCTTTCACTATAGCTAGCGTAGGCGAAGATCAGAAGACGGTGTTTGCCACGTACATGATGAGGGGAGAAGCGAACTACTGGTGGGAGTCTAATCAACAAAGAGCTGGAGAAGGGATAATAGCTTGGGATAAGTTTAAGACACTGTTCTTCGAGAATTACTTCCCAAAGAGTATGAAGAATCGGATGGAGGTGAAGTTCTTAGAACTAAAACAAGGTGAGATGACGGTGGCGCAATACGCGGCTAGGTTTAACGAACTAGCGCGATTTGCGGAGCACCAAGTTGGTGATGAAGAGAGGAAGGCTAGACGCTTCGAACAAGGGTTGAAGCCATGGCTGTTCAATAAGGTATCAGTTCTTCAAATTGATTCCTTTGCAACATTACTGGAGAAGGCAATCATTGCGGAAGGCGGCAGTGAGGCCTTAAGTCTGTATAACAAAGAAAAGAAAGGAAAGAATATTGGAGGAGAGAATCGTACGGGAGGAAGCAGTAGCGGAGGAAGCAACTTGGGAAAGAGAAAGTGGGAGAACAACAACAACAACAAAAACAACAATAATAATCAATTAGGGAATTTTCGTGGAGGTTTCAAGAAGAGGGCTGAAGGATGCCCGAAGTGTGGGAAGAATCACCAGGGTGAGTGCTGGAAGGGACGTGGCACTTGCTACAACTGCGAACAGGAAGGGTACATCTCGCCCAACTGTTTGAAACCGAAAAAGATACAAGGATGCTTTGCGTGTGGCTCGACGGAGCACCGAATTAAGGACTGCCCAAAAAAGGGAAGTGGCGGGGGTAGTAATCAGCAAGGAGGCAACAAGCTGATGATCGGTGGACCGTCACAATCCAACCGCCCAACCGCCAGAACCTTTAACATGACCGTCCAAGACGCAGTGACTGCGAAGGATGTGGTGTCAGGTATAATCCCAATCAATGATATAAATGCTTATGTATTATTTGATTCGGGTGCCACCTGTTCTTTTGTATCTGAAGAATTTGCTAGTAGACTTAGTACACCCCGAGAACTTTTAGAAAATCCTTTGATCATAGAAGTTGCTAATAAGGAAGTGATCCCTGTAGAATACGTTTATCAAAATTGTCGCGCAAGTATTAGTAAACATGAACTGAGAGTAGACTTGATTCCTATTAGACTGGGAGAATTTGACGTAATACTGGGAATGGATTGGTTGTATAACCATGCTGCGATAATTGACTGTCAGAACAAATGTGTGAACCTTCAGACTCCGAGTAAGTCTAAGGTAGTGTTTTATGGTAGCTCATCGCTTAAGCAATCGTGTTGCGTTATGATGATGCAGGCCAAGAAATTGTTAAGGAAAGGATGTGTAGGATATTTAGCTTACATCGTTGATACTCGGAAAAAGGGAGTAGAAATTAAGGATATAGATGTAGTTAATGAATTCCAAGATGTGTTTCCGGACGATCTGCCTGGTCTTTCGCCAGACAGAGAAATCGAATTCGTGATAGACTTAGCACCGGGAACGGCACCGATTTCGAAAGTTCCATATCGTATGGTGCCAGTAGAAATGAAGGAATTGATGATACAATTACAAGAATTGTTGGATAAGGGTTACATTCGACCGAGTGTTTCTCCTTGGGGAGCACCAGTACTATTCGTTAAGAAGAAGGACGGATCGATGAGGCTCTATATCGATTATCGAGAATTGAACAGAGTAACGATCAAGAACCGGTATCCGCTACCGAGGATAGACGACTTATTTGATCAACTGAAGGGAGCAAAGTGTTTCTCAAAGATCGACCTGCGAACAGGATATCATCAACTGAAAGTGAGGGATGGGGACATACCAAAGACTGCGTTTCGAACCCATTATGGACACTACGAGTTTTTGGTAATGTCATTCGGATTGACTAATGCTCCGGCAGCATTTATGGACTTGATGAACCGAGTTTTCAAGCCATACTTGGATAAATTCGTAGTGGTTTTTATCGACGACATTTTGATCTACTCAAAGACAGAGGAAGAACACGCCGAACATCTGAAGATTGTTTTGGAGGCACTAAGGAAGGAGAAGATGTATGCAAAATTTTCTAAGTGCGAATTTTGGATAGAGAAGGTTCAATTCTTAGGCCACGTGGTGGATAAGAATGGAATCTCAGTAGACCCTGCAAAGGACGAAGCAGTAAGTAATTGGGAACAACCGAGAACACCGACGGAGGTGAGAAGCTTTCTAGGGTTAGCTGGGTACTATCGAAGATTCATCCAAGATTTTTCTAAGATAACAACCCCGTTGACCAATTTGACTAGAAAGACGGTGAAATTTGTATGGACCGACAAATGCGAAGAAAGTTTTCAAGAACTGAAAAGGAGATTGAGCGAAGCACCTGTGTTATCATTACCAGATGATGCGGGAAATTTTGTGGTGTATAGTGATGCATCGCACAAGGGACTTGGCTGTGTGCTTATGCAGCACGGCAAGGTCATTGCATATGCATCACGACAATTAAAGGATTACGAAAAACGATACCCCACTCACGACTTAGAGTTAGCGGCAGTAGTTTTTGCGTTAAAGATATGGAGACATTATCTATACGGAGAAAAATGTGAGATATACACGAACCACAAAAGTCTGAAATATATCTTCACACAGAAGGAGTTAAACATGCGGCAGAGAAGGTGGTTAGAATTAATCAAAGACTATGACTGCGATATTCTTTATCACCCGGGAAAGGCAAATGTGGTTGCCGACGCTCTGAGCAGGAAAGGAAGGGAGAAGTTGTTTAATTTGACGACTCAGGAAGAGTTGATAAGAGAGATGGAGAAATTGGAGATAGAAGTGAAAGGACCAAAAAAGTCTGGTGAGAAGTTAATTGTAATGGAAGCTTGTCCGACGTTGTTGGATAGAGTAAAGGAAGCTCAGGAAAAGGATGAAGAGTGTGAGAAAATCCGAAAGAGGATCACAGAAAATGAGGAAGAAAAATTTCGAATGGATAAAGATGGTATTTTGAGATTTGAAGGGAGAGTGTGGGTACCAGCGGTAACCGAGTTGAGGGAAGAGATTTTGCACGAGGCACACAATACGATATATTCCGTTCATCCGGGAGGCACAAAGATGTACCAAGATCTAAGGCAACATTTTTGGTGGCCCAATTTGAAACGGGAAGTCGCGGAGTGCGTCAGTAGATGCTTGACTTGCCAACGCGTTAAAGCAGAGCATCAGCGGCCGAGTGGTATACTACAACCGTTAGAAATACCAGAGTGGAAATGGGAGCATATTACCATGGACTTCGTGGTAGGACTTCCAGTTACACAGAAAGGTTATGATGCTATTTGGGTTATCGTGGATCGACTAACGAAGACCGTACACTTTCTACCAATCAAGATCCGCTACAGTTTGAACCAATTAGCAAGCCTATATGTAAAAGAAATTGTTTCACGACATGGAGTGCCGGTGTCAATTGTCTCTGATCGAGATCCGCGCTTCACGTCCAATTTTTGGAAGAGTTTGCAAGAAAGAATGGGAACGCAGTTGAGGTTGAGTACAGCTTACCATCCTCAAACAGACGGACAAAGTGAGCGAATAATACAAACGCTAGAGGACATGCTTAGGACTTGCGTGATGGATTTTAAGGGAAATTGGGACGACCACCTACCCTTAGTAGAATTCGAATATAATAATAGCTACCATGCAAGTATCGGCATGCCACCGTACGAAGCTCTTTACGGGAGAAAGTGCAGAACGCCGTTATGTTGGGACGAAGTCGGAGAACGACGAATACTCGGACCAGAGTTAGTTCAACAAACCGCAGACGTGGTGACAATGATAAGAGCCAGACTTGTAGCAGCTCAAGATCGCCAGAAGAAATATGCAGATTTGCATCGGCAGGACCGAGACTTCGAAATCGGCAGTTTCGTATTCTTGAAGGTATCTCCATGGAAGGGAAAAATCCGTTTCGGCAAGAAAGGAAAATTGAGGCCAAGATTTATAGGACCATTTGAGATACTGAAGCGAGTGGGCGAAGTGGCATACAAAGTTGCGTTACCACCCGAGTTGGAGCACATCCACAACGTATTTTACATTTTCGTGTTGCGACCGTACAAGGCCGACTACAAGCACGTGATTTCTTACGAGCCCATTCAAGTGGAGAAGAACTTGGCGTATGGAGAAATTCCTGTCCAGATATTAGATAGGAAAGAACAAACTTTGAGAAATAAAGTTATTTCATCTGTAAAAGTACTTTGGCGTAACCACGATGTCGAGGAGGCAACGTGGGAGTTAGAAGATAGGATGATGAGGGACTATCCCCATCTATTTGTGTAACCTTGTAGCAATTCCGGGACGGGATTTTTATAAGGGGGGGAGGATGTAATACCCGAGAATTTCCATATATTATTAAATAAATATATTAATGGAAATGAGAATTTATTTGAATATAAATGATTTTGTGTTATGAGATGAATTAATTCAATTATATATAATTGAATAATTATAATAATTGAGAAATTGGTGGAGTTTGTGATAAACTCGTTGATTGCCTTGTGTGGCACAGTGACGTAATATAAGAATGATTATATTAATTTAAGCGAACAATTAATCTATATTAATTGTTAATCGAAGAATATTAATTAACTGTTATAAAATACTAATGAGGATTGATTAATAATATGTGATTATTATTATTGCAAGAAACATAATAATAATGAGCAACGTGTTTATAAATATAATAAGATTTATATCAAAGTGATGATTAATCATATAAGGGTTAATTAAATTGTTATGGAGGTTAACAATTATATTGATTGATGTAGGATATGTGTATATTATTAATTAATATTCAATTTATAAGATGAGAAATTATATGTGCAAGCATGCAAATTAAATGTGTAGCATATATTAGCTGACTATGTATTATATGAAGTGTAATATGACACTATTATATGGTAAGGCTTATTAAACCATGTGAGCTACTTGATTAATAACTTGTGTGACAATAAATATGTGGGTATACATTGTATAATATATCATGAACATATTGTAAACAATTAGTTTTAATAAAGGAGACAGTGTAATGTGTTAACATCTGATTAGATTATGTCCGGTATTAACAAAATGTACATGGATTATACGTGTCAATTTACACTTACTACAGTATATGAATTATTGTGACATTTCAATTAAAGACCTAAGTGTCTAAATATGTGTGTGTATATAACCTAAGTATTAACACTAGTTTGTTTACAAATTGGAAATGCTGAGATTTTTATGCCTTGTCCCATATTAATAAGACACAAACCTTGTACACGTAAAACACTCATGAAGCTAGCCTACTCGGACAGTGTAATGTGTTAACATCTGATTAGATTATATCTGGTATTAACAGAAGGTACATGGATTATATGCGTACAAGTCACCTTCACTATATTGAAGTATTCCTTATGCAAATTTATATTGTGACATTAAGTTATAACCTAGGTATGGACAATAAGTATATATAATATAACATAAGAGTAGGAAGTATGTTATGTGTGTGTAATAATTTAAGTGTTGTGTACTAATAAAATGCTGAGTATATGGCCTTGTCCCATATTATTAAACACAAACCTTGTACACGTGAAATGCTTCATGAAGCTAGCCTACTCTCTTCTCTCAAACTCAGCATTCTAGCCATCATGATCATGAAGGGAGTGGGTGGAATAGTGGAGATCACCAACTAATTACCAACTCCCTCTTATCAAGCAAACATTCCTATAATCTGTTAGTTTGATTTTGGATGTAATTGCATTTCCTGGTTATGAAATTCATCTATAAATATAACCCATCCTCTTCCTAATTCATTTGCTGAGAATTTTGGCTAAGTAAGTTAAGAGTTATATATATATTTATCAGTGTTCTTGAGTAGCAGCAAGTTCAGAATCTAACAGAAGGTATAATACAGTTTCCTTGTTATTCATTTTCGTTTTCTGTCAAAAGTTCTAATTTTTGATTATGTCAAATTGGTTCATGATTGGTTTGTAGAACCCTTATATTGTTGTTATATGAACATACATACGTGATGGAACCACTATATAGCTTTCTTGACCTTCATTTCCATTGTTACTATGTAATTTCTGTAAAACATCGAATTCGTGAAATTAGTTGGAATTCATCAAATTGGGAATCGTTTGGGCGATTGGCTGTTATATAAGCATATATATGTGTTAGTAAGTTAAAAGGTTAGTCTAATAGCATATGGGTATGTCGAGAACGATAAAATGGGAGGTTTTGTGTCGGTTTCGCTGCAGTCTGAACTGCAGGAACTGTCCCCACGCCGCAGCGCCACAGCACCGCAGCCCGCGCCGCAGCGCCGAAGCCCGCGCCGCAGCCCCACCCACGCCGCAGCGCCACCAGCGCCGCAGCGCTAGAATATGGCTGCTGTTGCCGCGCCGCAGCGCCGGCCTCTGTGTTCAGTTTTCTGCATTCTGCAACAAAACTGTTATGTACTAATTGGTTGATTTTTGTTTAAACAAGCATGGAAGCATGATTAATACATATATATAAACCTAATGAGGCAATGTAAGCATGTTTTAGTGTATTAGCATGCATGGTTAACAAAACGACATGAAGCTTGGAAACGAACTTAAAATTTCATAAACACTCATTAACATTATAAAGCATGTTTACATACTGACCTTGCAAGCACGTTAGTACCACCTAGAGACACATGAAGTGCATGTTAGCTTATCTATATTGGTTCCGTAATAAAATATGAACATGTGAACCTAACTAGTGCTCATTCCTAACAAAAATATAAGTTTGAAGGTGGATATGATCATGTAAATGCTATATAGTCATTTTGATGTTATGAGCATGTTTAGATAACTTTGAAATATATGAATGAAGCCTTAACTTGTGTTTATATAGTTCGTAAGGAAGCATGAACATGTTAGGCTCTATTAGTAAGATTCACTAATAGAAATACAAGCCTTGCACATGAGCATTAACACGATACGTGGAGATTTAAATTCTGATATTTATGGACACATGTGATAGTACTCTTAGACTCATTCATGTGTCATGCATATATATATACCATGATTGGTTGCCGTGATTAAAGTTTAGCATAAACAAAGCATGTTTTCAAGATAATAACAATGCTAGCTACATATATGCAATACGAGTACTCATGAGCATGACTAATACAAGTTATATGAATATCTTATGTGTTTAAAAACGACCATGTTAGACCATATGAGTTCGTGTCCTTGAATGGCTTTAAGTATTAACTTAAGAACCTATACCATGTACGATTGGATTTGGAAAAGTTATACAAGCATGTAAAGTATCCTTTAAATATGAATCATGCTACGTGATATTGTATGATGTTACTTGAACCCGATTTTGACGGTTAACTTAAGGAGATGTCGTAACTTGCTAAAATGAAATATATTTAGTATTGATTGTGGTCTTATGTGATATTAATAATATGCAACCATGTTTGCTAATTGTTGAGATCTTATAGAATATGAGAATGCGTTTAAACTCTGAAGAAGGAACGTTAAGGATAGAAATTATATTCTATATAACTGTGTAGCTAGGTAAAACTTACCTTATGTGTTGATCGTATATTCAAAGAGAAAATGTGAAGTCAAATTATATGACTAATGAATATCATATATATACGTAACTGTATTACGATAGGAATTCGAAAGTGTTGATTGCTTTTCGTGGATAAACTACGCTAAAGGCAAGTTCTCTTACTTACACTCTTTTAAAGTGCAAGTATCCTAACCGACGCATTTACTTTATGCAAGGAAAGCTATGATTGTGAAAGTTTCCTAACTTATACTCTTTTACTATGTAAGTATCCTATCTTGTGTATTGCGAACAAGTTTTCTATTTAATCGATTGAATTGAATTAGCATACTTGAACTCTTATTTTATTAAAGCTATTATTCATGTTGAACTTAGTATTGTTCTTGAATATTGTGAAAGTATCTATGCCATTTGATTCGGCTGAACTTATGTTATTGAAAAGCAACCCAAACTAATTGATTGGTGCGGGATCTTATATTTGGCTGAGAAGAATAACCTTCTTTGAAGGGAATATATAATTGTCGGAGAACCGACATGTACACTTGAGTATGATTGATTGTTATGCATAACAAGGTTACTTTAGGCTGATCACCTGTTGTACCTGTTTTTGTTGGATTTTTAGTTTATTACTGTCAATTCTAGTAGAAGTTCATAGTCCGTAGTGACTACTCAGTATTCAATTATTTGAAATCTTGAATTGACTTATTATTGAATCATATTGATATTATCCTGTCCTTAGCGACTGTTATTGAGAACTGTAGATATTCTTGTTATTCTTGAACTATCAAATCTTGCTATACCCTTTCGAGAATTGAGAATCTTATTATTCACCCTTATTGTATATTACTTGCTGGGCAATTTGTGTTCATTCTTGCTTTCCCTAAAACATTTCAGTTAAGGCAGAGCATGGCGAACCTTCGGGCATTGATAAGGGCAAGGGCAAGGCTACCAACTAGCTTATGTCTGTTATGTTTCAAATATATTAATATTGTGTGAAGATGATGTAGTAAGACTGGATTTGTTTATGTTTAAGCTTAAGTTAGATTATATAACAAGTCGTTAATTGATATTGCTATGTAATCTATTAAGTACTGTAGGTTGCGAGACTTGGGGGAATAATTATAATAAATCATTGTAAATTATTCTAGAATAGATTTTCCACTGTGGTTGTGTGATATTTAGTTATCATTATTGCGATGTATTACTATAAGCACGTGATGAACCGAATTCGAGAGACCAAGTTGCGGTCCTGGAATTTGGGGGCGTCACAACCGCTGGTACCCACACTCTCCCTTCAAATCTCAAAATACCGTCTTTATCCATTCGAAATTTTTCTTCCTCATTTTCTGTGATCCTCTTTCGGATTTTCTCACACTCTTCATCCTTTTCCTGAGCTTTCTTTACTCTATCCAACAACGTCGGACAAGCTTCCATTACAATTAACTTCTCACCAGACTTTTCTGGTCCTTTCACTTCTATCTCCAATTTCTCCATCTCTCTTATCAACTCTTCCTGAGTCATCAAATTAAACAACTTCTCCCTTCCTTTCCTGCTCAGAGCATCGGCAACCACATTTGCCTTTCCCGGGTGATAAAGAATATCGCAGTCATAGTCTTTGATTAATTCTAACCACCTTCTCTGCCGCATGTTTAACTCCTTCTGTGTGAAGATAAATTTCAGACTTTTGT
This sequence comes from Panax stipuleanatus, assembly GCA_020205555.1. Classification (NCBI taxonomy): domain Eukaryota; kingdom Viridiplantae; phylum Streptophyta; class Magnoliopsida; order Apiales; family Araliaceae; genus Panax; species Panax stipuleanatus. Next base: position 135,370 of record JAINUT010001903.1, read on the forward strand.
GGTCCGTGTATATCTCACATTTTTTTCCGTATAGATAATGTCTCCATATCTTTAACGTAAAAACTACTGCCGCTAACTCTAAGTCGTGAGTGGAGTATCGTTTTTCGTAATCCTTCAATTGTCGTGACGCATATGCAATAACCTTGCCATGTTGCATGAGCACACAGCCAAGCCCCTTGTGCGATGCATCACTATATACCACAAAATTTCCCGCATCATCTGGTAATGATAACACAGGTGCTTCGCCTAATCTCCTTTTCAGTTCTTGAAAACTTTCTTCGCATTTGTCGGTCCATACAAATTTCACGGTCTTTCTAGTCAAATTGGTCAACGGGGTTGCTATCTTAGAAAAATCTTGGATGAATCTTCGATAGTACCCAGCTAACCCTAGAAAGCTTCTCACCTCCGTCGGTGTTCTCGGTTGTTCCCAATTACTTACTGCTTCGACCTTTGCAGGGTCTACTGAGATTCCATTCTTATCCACCACGTGGCCTAAGAATTGAACCTTCTCTATCCAAAATTCGCACTTAGAAAATTTTGCATTCATCTTCTCCTTCCTTAGTGCCTCCAAAACAATCTTCAGATATTCGACGTGTTCTTCCTCTGTCTTTGAGTAGATCAAAATGTCGTCGATAAAAACCACTACAAATTTATCCAAGTATGGCTTGAAAACTCGGTTCATCAAGTCCATAAATGCTGCCGGGGCATTAGTCAATCCGAATGACATTACCAAAAACTCGTAGTGTCTATAACGGGTTCGAAACGCAGTCTTTGGTATGTCCTCGTCCCTCACTTTCAGTTGATGATATCCTGTTCGTAGGTCGATCTTTGAGAAACACTTTGCTCCCTTCAGTTGATCAAATAAGTCGTCTATCCTCGGTAGCGGATACCGGTTCTTGATCGTTACTCTGTTCAATTCTCGATAATCGATACAGAGCCTCATCGATCCGTCCTTCTTCTTAACGAATAGTACTGGTGCTCCCCAAGGAGAAACACTCGGTCGAATGTAACCCTTATCCAATAATTCTTGTAATTGTATCATCAATTCCTTCATTTCTACTGGCGCCATACGATATGGAGCTTTCGAAATCGGTGCCGTTCCCGGTGCTAAGTCTATTACGAATTCGATTTCTCTGTCTGGCGGAAGACCAGGCAGATCGTCCGGAAACACATCTTGGAATTCATTAACTACGTCTATATCCTTAATTTCTACTCCCTTTTTTCGAGTATCAACAATGTAAGCTAAATATCCTACACATCCTTTCCTTAACAATTTCTTGGCCTGCATCATCGTAACGCAACACGATTGCTTAAGCGATGAGCTACCATAAAACACTACCTTAGACTTACTCGGAGTCTGAAGGTTCACACATTTGTTCTGACAGTCAATTATCGCAGCATGGTTATACAACCAATCCATTCCCAGTATTACGTCAAATTCTCCCAGTCTAATAGGAATCAAGTCTATGCTCAGTTCATGTTTACTAATACTTGCGCTATAATTTTGATAAACGTATTCTACAGGGATCACTTCCTTATTAGCAACTTCTATGATCAAAGGATTTTCTAAAAGTTCTCGGGGTGTACTAAGTCTACTAGCAAATTCTTCAGATACAAAAGAACAGGTGGCACCCGAATCAAATAATACATAAGCATTTATATCATTGATTGGGATTATACCTGACACCACATCCTTCGCAGTCACTGCGTCTTGGACGGTCATGTTAAAGGTTCTGGCGGTTGGGCGGTTGGATTGTACCGGTCCACCGATCATCAGCTTGTTGCCTCCTTGCTGATTACTACCTCGCCACTTCCCTTCTTTGGGCAGTCCTTAATTCGGTGCTCCGTCGAGCCACACACAAAGCATCCTTGTATCTTTTTCGGTTTCAAACAGTTGGGCGAGATGTGCCCTTCCTGTCCGCAGTTGTAGCAAGTGCCACGTCCCTTCCAGCACTCGCCCTGGTGATTCTTCCCACACTTCTGGCATCCTTCAGCCCTATTCTTGAAACCTCCATGAAAATTCCCTGATTGATTATTATTGTTGTTTTTGTTGTTGTTGTTGTTCTCCCACTTTCTCTTTCCCAAGTTGCTTCCTCCGCTACTGCTTCCTCCCGTACGATTCTCTCCTCCAGTATTCTTTCCTTTCTTTTCTTTGTTATACAGACTTAAGGCCTCACTGCCGCCTTCCGCAATGATTTCCTTCTCCAGTAATGTTGCAAAGGAATCAATTTGAAGAACTGATACCTTATTGAACAGTCATGGCTTCAACCCTTGTTCAAAGCGTCTAGCCTTCCTCTCTTCATCACCAACTTGGTGCTCCGCAAATCGCGCTAGTTCTTTAAACCTAGCCGCGTATTGCGCCACCGTCATCTCAACTCGTTTTAACTCTAGGAATTTCACCTCCATCCTATTCTTCATACTCTTCGGAAAGTAATTCTCGAAGAACAGTGTCTTAAACTTATCCCAAGCTATTATCCCTTCTCCAGCTCTTTGTTGATTAGCCTCCCACCAGTAGTTCGCTTCTCCCCTCATCATGTACGTGGCAAACACCGTCTTCTGATCTTCGCCTACGCTAGCTATAGTGAAAGCTTTTTTGATCTCTTTGATCCACGTTTGTGCGACGATTGGGTCGGTAGTTCCCTCGAACTCCGGGGGTCCTACACTCTTAAAGTCTTTAAAGGTTGTTACTGGCACAGTTTGAGGGTTCGGGCGAACGGGTTCATTGTTCCTTCCCCTTAAGGCTTCTCCTAACAAGTCTACCAATTTCTGGATCGGGTCTACTTGTTCTCTCTCATTGTTAACGGATTCTTCGGGTGCAGTCAATCTACGTCTGGGCGGCATTATCTGCATCACAATTTTTCATTTTATTATTATTCAAGTATATCACTTAAGTATTTCTTTTAATACTAAAAGAATAAATTTATTACACGTTTCTAAAATCAACTCCATTTATATTCATATGCCATTTCATTACATTACATGATTTTCCTAGCATACTGCTATAAATGTTATCACATATATCCCCTAATATCACAAAAGACGGTTAATATACCAACCTACTACCATACTACCCCTCTAACAAAAGCTAACTCGGGGTTTACATCATCATCCCACATCTTACACAAAAGATCGGGATTACAACATAGTATATACAATACATAAAGACACAACTAGTACTACCACTGGACTGACTAAGGAAATCTCATCCCATCATCCCGCGCTCCACTGCGCTCTTGTACTCCAACTGTGCTATATACGCAACCAGCTCTCGGCTCAAGGTATGTAGAGTCTGTCCCTGTTCTGCCGGGTAGTGGTACACACCATCAATCACCCTTTCAAAAGCTGAACGGAACACATACCCCATCTTGTTCATCTTTCTCTTCTTGCACCTGACCTCGTCCTCAAGGTCGTCAGCTCTCTCATTGGACGCTTCCCACTTCTCCTCGAAGTGTAACCTATCCATCACCTCCAACTCTAGCTGAGTACGGAGTGCCTCTTTCTCAGTTTTCTCACTCAGCTCCCTCTGCTCAACCTCTTCTAGCTTCTCTGCCAAATCTACATTCCTAGCCACTGACCTGTGAAATAGAGTCCCCATCTGGATCCCTGCCTCCCTACGGTAGGCAATCTCCACCTCTAACTCTTGCATAGCCAGCTTCCTCTAGTGGTCCTCGTCCCTCAGCTTCTGGAACTCAGACTCTCTTTCGTGGGCCTCTGCCTCCAGTTCCTGGACTCTGCAGTCTAACTCTAGAATACGCTCCTCGTACTCGCCTAACATCTGTTCCTCTATAGTAGCCTCATCAGAGTCCTCTACTGGCTCATCCTCCATCGGCTCCTCCTCTGGATCAGACTCTATCTCAATCTCGTCCTCGTCGTCGGACTTGAACGGTGCAACAGCCTGCACTGGTGTAGCCTCTAGAGGTGCCTCGTACACTACATGTATATCCCTGGGCTCCTCCTTGGCCACTCTACTAGGTACCCCTGTGTCTGTCATCCTACACTCACAAACACAAGACAAGAAATAGCATCTCCATTAGAATGTTAAACAAAATATAAGTTCATTGTATAAAATGAAGTTACATTTCATAACAGACTAAGCCTCTCAAGGAAAACTCTACATGAGTTTTATCTCCTCCCTAACTTCTAAGTTCGCCTAAGTTATAGTCTAAGGACACTCGTTCCTAAGGTTTATAACTACGGCTTTGATACCAACCTGTGACGCCCCCAAATTCCAGGACCGCAACTTGGTCTCTCGAATTTGGTTCATCACGTGCTCATGGTAATACATCGCAATAATGATAACTAAATATCACACAACCACAGCGGAAAATCTATTCTAGAATAATTTACAATGATTTATTATAATTATTCTCCCAAGTCTCGCAACCTACAGTACTTAATAAATTACATAGCAATATCAATTAACGACTTGTTATATAATCTAACTTAAGCTTAAACATAAACAAATCCAGTCTTACTACATCATCTTCACACAATATTAATATATTTGAAACATAACAGACATAAGCTAGTTGGTAGCCTTGCCATTGCCCTTATCAATGCCCGAAGGTTCGCCATGCTCTGCCTTAACTGAAATGTTTTAGGGAAAGAAAGAATGAGCACAAATTGCCCAGCAAGTAATATACAATAAGGGTGAATAATAAGATTCTCAATTCTCGAAAGGGTGTAGCAAAATTTGATAGTTCAAGAATAACAAGAATATCAACAGTTCTCAATAACAGTTGCTAAGGACAGGATAATATCAATATGATTCAATAATAAGTCAATTCAAGATTTCAAATAATTGAATACTGAGTAGTCACTACGGACTATGAACTTCTACTAGAATTGACAGTAATAAACTGAAAATCCAACAAAAACAGGTACAACAGGTGATCAGCCTAAAGTACAATCGCTATGCATAACAATCAATCATACTCAAGTGTGCACGTCAGTTCTCCGATAATTATATATTCCCTTCAAAGAAGGTTGTTCTTCTCAGTCAAATACAAGATCCCGCACCAATCAATTAGTTTGGGTCGCTTTTCAATAATATAAGTCTAGCCGAATCAAATGGCATAGACACTTTCACAATATTCAAGAACAATACTAAGTTCAACATGAATAATAGCTTTAATGAAATAAGAGTTCAAGTATGCTAATTCAATTCAACCGATTAAATAGGAAACTAGTTCGCAATTCACAAGATAGGATACTTACATAGTAAAAGAGTATAAGTTAGGAAACTTTCACAATCATAGCTTTCCTTGCATAAAGTAAATGCGTCGGTTGGGATACTTGCACTTTAAGAGAGTGTAAGTAAGAGAACTTGCCTTTAGCGTAGTTTATCCACGAAAAGCAATCAACACTTTCGAATTCCTATCGTAATACAGTTACGTATATATATTATATTCATTAGTCATATAATTTAACTTCACATTTTCTCTTTGAATATACGATCAACACATAAGGTAAGTTTTACCTAGCTACACAGTTATATAGAATATAATTTCTATCCTTAACGTTCCTTCTTTAGAGTTTAAACGCATTCTCATATTATATAAGATCTCAACAATTAGCAAACATGCTTGCATATTATTAATATCACATAAGACCACAATCAATACTAAATATATTTCATTTTAGCAAGTTACGGCATCTCCTTAAGTTAACCGTCAAAATCGGGTTCAAGTAACATCATATAATATCACGTAGCATGTATTCATATTTAAAGGATACTTTACATGCTTGTATAACTTTTCCAAATCCAATCGTACATGGTATAGGTTCTTAAGTTAATACTAAAAGCCTTTCAAGGACACGAACTCATATGGTCTAACATGGTCGTTTTTAAACACATAAGATATTCATATAACTTGTATTAGTCATGCTCATGAGTACTCGTATTGCATATATGTAGCTAGCATTGTTATTATCTTGAGAACATGCTTTGTTTATGCTAAACTTTAATCACGGCAACCAATCATGGTATATATATATGCATGACACATGAATGAGTCTAAGAGTACTATCACATGTGTCCATAAATATCAGAATTTAAATCTCCACGTATCGTGTTAATGCTCATGTGCAAGGCTTGTATTTCTATTAGTGAATCTTACTAATAGAGCCTAACATATTCACGCTTCCTTACGAACTATATAAACACAAGTTAAGGCTTCATTCATATATTTCAAAGTTATCTAAACATGCTCATAACATCAAAATGACTATATAGCATTTACATGATCATATCCACCTTCAAACTTATATTTTTGTTAGGAATGAGCACTGGTTAGGTTCACATGTTCATATTTTATTACGGAACCAATATAGATAAGCTAACATGCACTTCATGTGTCTCTAGGTGGTACTAACGTGCTTGCAAGGTCAGTATGTAAACATGCTTTATAATATAAATGATTGTTTATGAAATTTTAAGTTCGTTTCCAAGCTTCATTTCGTTTTGTTAACCATGCATGCTAATACACTAAAACATGCTTACATTGCCTCATTAGGTTTATATATATGTATTAATCATGCTTCCATGCTTGTTTAAACAAAAATCAACCAATTAGTACATAACAGTTTTGTTGCAGAATGCAGAAAACAGAACACAGAGGCCGGCGTTGCGGCGCGGCAACAGCATCCATATTCTAGCGCTGCGACGCGGGTGGCGCTGCGGCGTGGACTGCGGGGTAGGTGGGGCTGCGGCGCTGCGGCGCTGCGGCGCTGGCTGCGGCGCTGCGGCGTGGGGACAGTTCCTGCAGTTCAGATTGCAGCGAAACCGACCCAAAACCTCCCATTTTATCGATCTCGACATACCCATATGCTATTAGACTAACCTTTTTAACTTACTAACACATATATATGCTTAAATAACAGTCAATCGCCAAAACGATTCCCAATTTGATGAATTCCAACTAATTTCACGAATTTGATGCTTTACAGAAATTACAGAGCAACAATGGAAATGAAAGTCAAGAAAGCTATATAGTGGTTCCATCACGTATGTATGTTCATATAACAACAATATAAGGGTTCCACAAACCAATCATGAACCAATTTGGCATAATCAAAAATTTGAAGGAAACTTCGGAAACAGAAAACGAAAATGAAGAACAGAGAAACTGTATTATACCTTCTGTTAGATTCTGAACTTGCTGCTACTCAAGAACACTGATAAATATATATATAACTCTTAACTTACTTAGCCAAAATTCTCAGCAAATGAATTAGGAAGAGGATGGGTTATATTTATAGAAGAATTTCATAACCAGGCAATGCAATTACATCCAAAATCAAACTAACAGATTATAGGAATGTTTGCTAGATAAGAGGGAGTTGGTAATTAGTTGGTGATCTCCACTATTCCACCCACTCCCCTCATGATCATGATGGCTAGAATGCTGAGTTTGAGAAGGTAGGAGTAGGCTAGCTTCATGAGTGTTTTACGTGTACAAGGTTTGTGTCTTATTAATATGGGACAAGGCATAAAAATCTCAGCATTTCCAATTTGTAAACAAACTAGTGTTAATACTTAGGTTATATACACACATATTTAGACACTTAGTTCTTTAATTGAAATGTCACAATAATTCATATACTGTAGTAAGTGTAAATTGACACGTATAATCCATGTACATTTTGTTAATACCGGACATAATCTAATCAGATGTTAACACATTACACTGTCTCCTTTATTAAAACTAATTGTTTACAATATGTTCATGATATATTATACAATGTATACCCACATATTTATTGTCACACAAGTTATTAATCAAGTAGCTCACATGGTTTAATAAGCCTTACCATATAATAGTGTCATATTACACTTCATATAATACATAGTCAGCTAATATATGCTACACATTTAATTTGCATGCTTGCACATATAATTTCTCATCTTATAAATTGAATATTAATTAATAATATACACATATCCTACATCAATCAATATAATTGTTAACCTCCATAACAATTTAATTAACCCTTATATGATTAATCATCACTTTGATATAAATCTTATTATATTTATAAACACGTTGCTCATTATTATTATGTTTCTTGCAATAATAATAATCACATATTATTAATCAATCCTCATTAGTATTTTATAACAGTTAATTAATATTCTTCGATTAACAATTAATATAGATTAATTGTTCGCTTAAATTAATATAATCATTCTTATATTACGTCACTGTGCCACACAAGGCAATCAACGAGTTTATCACAAACTCCACCAATTTCTCAATTATTATAATTATTCAACTATATATAATTGAATTAATTCATCTCATAACACAAAATCATTTATATTCAAATAAATTCTCATTTCCATTAATATATTTATTTAATAATATATGGAAATTCTCGGGTATTTCAATAGTAATGGGATTGCTCCTTTTTATGCTAATCAAACTAGAACGAAGTTATAGGACTCCTAATCACCTACGTCTTTGACAATTTTAGAGAACCAATGAAACATTAAGAATGTCTCCCTAAATGAAGACTTGTGTGAGATGTACGCATGGTTTTGAACGCGATAGTCATGGGTTTCTCCTTTTGACGCTAATCAAACTAGAACGAAGTAATACAACTATTGATCACCTCTTTCTTTGTAAATTTGAAACAACCAATGAAACAATATGAAGGTCTACCTAAATGAAGACTTGTGGGAGATCTACGTATCGTTTTGGACGCGATAGTGATGGAATTGCTCCTTTTGATGCTAATTTCAACTTGAACGAACTAATAGGACTCAAAATCAGAATATTTTGACAATTTGAGAGAACTAATGAAACTGTAAGAAAGTTTCCCTAAATAAAGACTTGTGTGAGTTGTACAGATCGTTTTGAAAGCACTAGTGATAGGATTGTTCCTTTTGATGCTAATCAAACTAGAACGAAGTCATAGGACTCATAATCACCTCTTTCTTTGACAAGTTAAGAGAACCAATGAAACAATAAGAAGGTCTACCTAAATCAAGACTTGTGTGAGATGTACGCATCATTTTTAACGCGATAGTCATGGAATTGTTCTTTTTGATGCTAATCAAATTAGAACAAAATAATAGGACTCCTAATCACCTCTTTCTTTGACAATTTAGAGAACCAATGAATCAATAAGTAGGTCTCCTTAAATGAAGACTTGTGCGAGAAGTACGCATCGTTTTGAACGTGATAGTAATGGGATTGTTCCTTTTGATGCAAATTAAACTAGAACGAAGTTATAGGACTCATAATCACCTCTTTTTTGACAATTTTAGAAAACCAATGAAACAATAAGAAGGTCTCCCTAAATGAATACTTGTGTGAGATGTATGGATCTTTTTGAAGGCACTAGTGATAGAATTGCTCCTTTTGATGCTAACCAAACTAAAACGAAGTCATAGGACTCATAATCACCTCCTTCTTTGACAATTTGAGAGATTCAAAGTAACAATAAGAAGGTCTCCCTAAATTATAAAGACTTGTGTGTGATGTACGCATCGTTTTAAAGGCGATAGTCATGGGATTGCTCCTTTTGATGCTAATCAAATTAGAACGAAGTAATAGGACTAGAAATCACCTCTTTCTAAATTAGCAAAAAAAAATCAACTCTTTCTTTTACAATTTTAATGAACCAATGAAACAATAAGAAGCTCTCCTTAAATGAAAACATGTGTGAGACGTACGCATCGTTTTGAACGTGATAGTAATGTGATTGCTCCTTTTGATGCTAATCAAACTAGAACGAAGTTATAGGGCTCCTAATCACCTCTCTCTTTGACAATTTTAGTGAACCAATGAAATAATAAGAAGGTCTCCTTAAATGAAGACTTGTGTGAGATGTAGGCATTGTTTTGATCGTGATAGTAATTGGATTGCTGCTTTTGATGCTAATCAAACTAGAACGAAGTTATAGGACTCCTAATCACCTACTTCTTTGATAATTTTATAGAACCAATGAAACATTAAGAATGTCTCCCTAAATGAAGACTTGTGTGAGATGTACGCATGGTTTTGAACGCGATAGTCATGGGTTTCTCCTTTTGACGCTAATCAAACTAGAACGAAGTAATACAACTATTGATCACCTCTTTCTTTGTAAATTTGAAACAACCAATGAAACAATATGAAGGTCTACCTAAATGAAGACTTGTGTGAGATCTACGCATCGTTTTGGACGCGATAGTGATGGAATTGCTCCTTTTGATGCTAATTTCAACTAGAACGAAGTAATAGGACTCAAAATCAGAATATTTTGACAATTTGAGAGAAATAATGAAACTGTAAGAAGGTTTTCCTAAATGAAGACTTGTGTGACATGTACGGATCGTTTTGAAGGCACTAGTGATAGGATTATTCCTTTTGATGCTAATCAAACTAGAACGAAGTCATAGGACTCATAATAACGTCTTTCTTTGACAAGTTAAGAGAACCAATGAAACAATAAGAAGGTCTCCCTAAATCAAGACTTGTGTAAGATGTACGCATCATTTTTAACGCGATAGTCATGGAATTGTTCTTTTTGATGCTGATCAAATTAGAACGAAATAATAGAACTCCTAATCACCTCTTTCTTTAACAATTTAGAGAACCAATGAATCAATAAGTAGGTCTCCTTAAATGAAGACTTGTGCGAGAAGTACGCATCGTTTTGAACGTGATAGTAATGAGATTGTTCCTTTTGATGCAAATTAAACTAGGAAGAAGTTATAGGACTCATAATCACCTCTTTTTTGACAATTTTAGAAAACCAATGAAACAATAAGAAGGTCTCCCTAAATGAATACTTGTGTGAGATGTATGGATCTTTTTGAAGGCACTAGTGATAGAATTGCTCCTTTTGATGCTAACTAAACTAGAACGAAGTCATAGGACTCATAATCACCTCCTTCTTTGAAAATTTGTGAGATTCAAAGTAACAATAAGAAGGTCTACCTAAATTATAAAGACTTGTGTGTGATGTACGCATCGTTTTATAGGCGATAGTCATGGGATTGCCCCTTTTGATGCTAATCCAATTAGAAAGAAGTAATAGGACTCCTAATCACCTCTTTCTGAATTAGCAAAAAAAATTAAACTCTTTCTTTGACAATTATAGTGAACCAATGAAACAATAAGAAGCACTTCTTAAATGAAAAACATGTGTGAGACGTACGCATCATTTTGAACGTGATAGTAATGTGATTGCTCCTTTTGATGCTAATCAAACTAGAACGAAGTTATAGGGCTCCTAATCACCTCTCTTTGACAATTTTAGTGAACCAATGAAATAATAAGAAGATCTCCTTAAATGAAGACTTGTGTGAGATGTAGGCATTGTTTTGAACGTGATAGTAATGGGAATGCTCATTTTGATGCTAATCAAACTAGAACGAAGTTATAGGACTCCTAATCACCTACTTCTTTGATAATTTTAGAGAACCAATGAAACATTAAGAATGTTTCCCTAAATGAAGACTTGCGTGAGATGTACGCATGGTTTTGAACGCGATAGTCATGGGTTTCTCCTTTTGACGCTAATCAAACTAGAACGAAGTAATACAACTATTGATCACCTCTTTCTTTGTAAATTTGAAACAACCAATGAAACAATATGAAGGTCTACCTAAATGAAGACTTGTGTGAGATCTACGCATCGTTTTGGACGCGATACTGATGGAATTGCTCCTTTTGATGCTAATTTCAACTTGAACGAAGTAATAGGACTCAAAATCAGAATATTTTGACAATTTGAGAGAACTAATGAAACTGTAAGAAAGTTTTCCTAAATGAAGACTTGTGTGAGATGTACGGATCGTTTTGAAAGCACTAGTGATAGGATTGTTCCTTTTGATGCTAATCAAACTAGAACGTAGTCATAGGACTCATAATCACCTCTTTCTTTGACAAGTTAAGAGAACCAATGAAACAATAAGAAGGTCTCCCTAAATCAAGACTTGTGTGAGATGTACGCATCATTTTTAACGCGATAGTCATGGAATTGTTCTTTTTGACGCTAATCAAATTAGAACAAAATAATAGGACTCCTAATCACCTCTTTCTTTGACAATTTAGAGAACCAATGAATCAATAAGTAGGTCTCCTTAAATGAAGACTTGTGCGAGAAGTACGCATCGTTTTGAACGTGATAGTAATGAGATTGTTCCTTTTGATGCAAATTAAACTAGGAAGAAGTTATAGGACTCATAATCACCTCTTTTTTGACAATTTTAGAAAACCAATGAAACAATAAGAAGGTCTCCCTAAATGAATACTTGTGTGAGATGTATGGATCTTTTTGAAGGCACTAGTGATAGAATTGCTCCTTTTGATGCTAACCAAACTAGAACGAAGTCATAAGACTCATAATCACCTCCTTCTTTGACAATTTGAGAGATTCAAAGTAACAATAAGAAGGTCTCCCTAAATTATAAAGACTTGTGTGTGATGTACGCATCGTTTTAAAGGCGATAGTCATGGGATTGCTCCTTTTGATGCTAATCAAATTAGAACGAAGTAATAGGACTAGAAATCACCTCTTTCTAAATTAGCAAAAAAAATCAACTCTTTCTTTGACAATTTTAATGAACCAATGAAACAATAAGAAGCTCTCCTTAAATGAAAACATGTGTGAGACGTACGCATCGTTTTGAACGTGATAGTAATGTGATTGCTCCTTTTGATGCTAATCAAACTAGAACGAAGTTATAGGGCTCCTAATCACCTCTCTCTTTGACAATTTTAGTGAACCAATGAAATAATAAGAAGGTCTCCTTAAATGAAGACTTGTGTGAGATGTAGGCATTGTTTTGATCGTGATAGTAATGGGATTGATGCTTTCGATGCTAATCAAACTAGAACGAAGTTATAGGACTCCTAATCACCTACTTCTTTGATAATTTTATAGAACCAATGAAACATTAAGAATGTCTCCCTAAATGAAGACTTGTGTGAGATGTACGCATGGTTTTGAACGCGATAGTCATGGGTTTCTCCTTTTGACGCTAATCAAACTAGAACGAAGTAATACAACTATTGATCACCTCTTTCTTTGTAAATTTGAAACAACCAATGAAACAATATGAAGGTCTACCTAAATGAAGACTTGTGTGAGATCTACGCATCGTTTTGGACGCGATAGTGATGGAATTGCTCCTTTTGATGCTAATTTTAACTTGAACGAAGTAATAGGACTCAAAATCAGAATATTTTGACAATTTGAGAGAAATAATGAAACTGTAAGAAGGTTTCCCTAAATGAAGACTTGTGTGACATGTACAGATCGTTTTGAAGTCACTAGTGATAGGATTGTTCCTTTTGATGCTAATCAAACTAGAACGAAATCATAGGACTCATAATCACCTCTTTCTTTGACAAGTTAAGAAAACCAATGAAACAATAAGAAGCTCTCACTAAATCAAGACTTGTGTGAGAAGTACGCATCATTTTTAACGCGATAATCATTGAATTGTTCTTTTTGATGCTAATCAAATTAGAACAAAATAATAGGACTCCTAATCACCTCTTTCTTTGACAATTTAGAGAACCAAAGAAACAATAAGTAGGTCTCCTTAAATGAAGACTTGTGCGAGAAGTACGCATCGTATTGAACGTGATAGTAATGGGATTGTTCCTTTTGATGCAAATTAAACTAGAACGAAGTTATAGGACTCATAATCACCTCTTTTTTGACAATTTTAGAAAACCAATGAAACAATAAGAAGGTCTCCCTAAATGAATACTTGTGTGAGATGTATGGATCTTTTTGAAAGCACTAGTGATAGAATTGCTCCTTTTGATGCTAACTAAACTAGAACGAAGTCATAGGACTCATAATCACCTCCTTCTTTGAAAATTTGTGAGATTCAAAGTAACAATAAGAAGGTCTACCTAAATTATAAAGACTTGTGTGTGATGTACGCTTCGTTTTAAAGGCGATAGTCATGGGATTGCCCCTTTTGATGCTAATCCAATTAGAAAGAAGTAATAGGACTCCTAATCACCTCTTTCTGAATTAGCAAAAAAAATTTAACTCTTTCTTTGACAATTTTAGTGAACCAATGAAACAATAAGAAGCTCTTCTTAAATGAAAAACATGTGTGAGACGTACGCATCATTTTGAACGTGATAGTAATGTGATTTGTAATAACCGCGAATTTTAAGTCACTATATATGTATGTACATTATTAATATTTAAAAATTTGTGTTATACAGTGATTTAATATGTGACAAAATATGTGAAGTGGTGCATGGGTCAATTAACATGTATGCTATAGTTATGGATATATACATTTACAGATTTCATTAAAAATGAAAGCTTCGTAACCTAATTATACATTAGGTGAGACAATTAAATAACCTAAGGGTTATGGTGATAATGAGAGGTTAGTATTTAATATGTATACTAACTTAAGTGGATAATCTTATTATTTCAAGTCACTAATAATTTTAAACCTAATTCTTGTGAACCTAATTAGGTTATGAGCTAAAGTCACATGTATAGGTAATTAAATTTCATAAGATAAGGAATGAAAACCCTAAATAATCAAATTGGGTAACGCATATTAAAATTGCTAGACTATGTTTATTACATAGCCCAAAACAATTAAGGAGGAAGCCCAAATGAAATAAAATGCAAACCAATACTTAGCCCACTTGGTTAAGGGTATTGTAGACATTTGATTAATCAAAATTGGGCATTAAAAATAAAAGCAAATTGGGAGTTAAAATGGGACATAATGACAAGCCATATTAGGCCTTTCAAGGCAACTAATTAAGCTAAGCAATGTCCATTAGTAGTAACTCTTACACAAAAGGACATGGTTGTCAAGCTCCCATTGGTTGCCACTTTATTAAGCATCCTTAATCATGATTAGACTAATTAAAGTGATAAGGCAAAGCTTCTATCCATGGGGTAAAGAAAGTATGGGGGATAATAGCTAGATACACTAAGTGTATCTATATTTTTTGTAAGTATCCTTTTATTTCATTTCATTTCTTCTCTCATTCTTCCTCTTATAATTTTCTCCCAAGCTAGCCACTTCTAGAGAGAGAAAAGAGAGAGAGTTTTGGCCATATATATAGAGAGAGAGAAGTGCTAGTTTGTTCATGCATCCAAAGTTCATCACTTACTTTGGTAAATCAAGGAAGGTTGCCATTAAATCAAGGTATAACCTAACCTTCATCTTCTTCTTCTACTTTGTTTTATAGCTTGAGTTTTGTTGGAGTTATGAACAAATACTCAAGATACCCTAGTCCTACATATCATCATGTATAGAACTAAGTATCTTGAGTGTTAGGTCAAAGGCTTAGAGGAAGGATATGAGCATATGTTCTCCAAGGGTGAAAACTCTTGTTTTCTTCCACTAAATCTTGTATAACTCAAGTTTTCCAACTTAGATTTGTGATCCGTCGAAGGGGGGTGCTAGATACATGAGTTATCTAGTAAACCCAAGTGATAGAACACAAATCTAGCAAGTTTTGAAACCTTTGGAACTGATTTCCCCAAAACAGCCCACTTGGAATGTTAAGGGTTCAAAAGAAAAGAAAAAAAACCTAAAATAGTTTCTGTCCCATTTTTCTTGGGTCTGTTTCGGATGGTTTCATATCTTTTAAAAATCTGGGAAAATTCACAGATGTACCTTGAGAAGTTATCTACATGTAGGAAAAAGAATGGGCATGTTTCGAGTTATAGATTGTACGTAATGACTATTTCCGTAAAGGACTCCTGAAACTTTACCTTCAAATATCTCACGGTGTATACACTGGAAAATTCCGAAATGTTTACAGTAGGTTCACATATACTAGGAGAGCATACCCTGAAAATTTCAGAATTTTCTGAGTAAAGATCAATTTATTAAAAATGAAGCAAGATCCGAGTGTTTTGGGAACTTTAAAAATAGTAGATCATTTTCTAAAATTCCAGAAACATTTGGGGATCCTTGTGGGTTCATATTCTGTCAAAATACAGAAGCAACGAATTTTTGGAATCAGTTTGCTATTTTTTCTAAAAATGATTAAGTTATGAATAAAAGGAAATAAATAGTTAAATGATGTCTTTAATAAGAAAAATGTGATTTTTATGCTTGAATACTCATAATATATCATATCATGACTATCTTAGAACACTTTGGTAATTTATGATAAGAAATATTATTTATGACCTTTTGTGGATATTAAATAAGAGGTTTAATAAAGGGTGAACAATTAGAATAAATTGTTTATTAATCTAATAAATTATTAAAATATTATTATGATATTAATAATATTAGAATATGATATTGATAAGTAAATAAAAATATTAAGATTAAAATTTCTTTAAAATATTAGTAAATGGTTAATAATACTTGATTTAAGCATTGATAAATGATTAAAGTATTATTAAATGATTAATAGTATTAGTAATGGAACAAGATATTATTAAATGATTAATAATATTAGTGAATAAATAAAATATTATTAAATGATTAATAATATTAGTAAATGAATAAAATATTATTAAATGATTAATGATACTAAAGCATAAGTAAGATATTATTAAATAATAATGTTAATGAATAATTAAAATATTATTAAGAGGATTAATAATATTAGTAAGGTATTAAAATATTATTAAGATGTTAATAATATTAGTAAGCAAATGAAAGTATTATTAGGGAACTAATAATACTAAGAGATGAATTAGATATTATCAAGATTAATAATATGTTGTTATTTAGTAGTAACATTATCAAGACAGGATAATGTTTATAAGAACTAAATGTAATGTATAATATTTATGTGATTACATAATCTAATGTTATACTATGACTAATTGAAAGATTAAATATAGGTCTCTCAAAGGAAGATAATTTAACTGCATAGTGGATATAAATTAATTGCGTAGCCGTAATCTACAGACGAGGCAAGTTTCCTAACTCAAACTCGAGTTATTATTTTCAAAGCATATTAGTGAATAATTATTGATGATTATTTACATCTATAATGATTATTGAAATTCGCACTTTGTGCAATTGAATTCCTGTTCTACTATTATTGAACTGTGAATTAAATTTAAGTTCTTCATTCATGAACTGTTTATGAGATAGATCTATGCTAATTGTATCAGCTAGATCAAGCATGTTTAAATTTGTTAAATCAAATGTGTTTTAAAAAGCTGTTCTTATTAAATTGATATGATAAGAACTCTAGACTGAGAAAAGGACGAATTTGATTAAGGCATGATATCAATGCCAGATTATTAAGTGTTTATGCATAAATCACGAGGTATGAAAGGCTGATCCCCTTGAATACCAAAATTTATTAAGAGGTCCAGTTTAAATGACTGAGAACCTTGGCAAATGTTCATGGTTATTTCAAAACCACTCAGTTCATGTTATTCAATTATTCGAATATTCAATTGTTAATTATTAATTCATGTTCCTTCACAACCTTATATTATTGTTGAACATTGAAAGCAAAACTTCTTTCCAGTTATGATATATCTCCCTTGTATATAAACTTGCTAAGAAAATTAGTTGCTTACCCTTGCTATATCATGACATTTATTTCAGCTAAGCCTGAAGAATCCAATACGAAGGACAAGGGCAAGGGCAAAATCCAGGAATAGTTTAGAATGAATATTATTATTATCTAATGGGATTTCTTATGTAAACTTTTTGTAATATGAATGGTGTGTTTAAGTTAAGGTTAGGAAGACCTTGGGACCATGTTATGAAACTTTATTATAATGAATAATGTATGTTTATTATTCCGTAATAGTTATAGAATGCTTATGATGATGATAGATCGTGAGCACCGAATCTGAGGTTAGAGAACCTGGATTTGGGGGCGTCACATGATTGCTCCTTTTGATGCTAATCAAACTAGAACGAAGTTATAGGGCTCCTAATCACCTCTCTCTTTGACAATTTTAGTGAACCAATGAAATAATAAGAAGGTCTCCTTAAATGAAGACTTGTGTGAGATGTAGGC
The DNA here is from genome assembly GCA_020205555.1 of Panax stipuleanatus. Taxonomy (NCBI): domain Eukaryota; kingdom Viridiplantae; phylum Streptophyta; class Magnoliopsida; order Apiales; family Araliaceae; genus Panax; species Panax stipuleanatus. The sequence goes on from JAINUT010001903.1 coordinate 153,315, forward strand.
ATTGTTTTGAACGTGATAATAATGGGATTGCTCCTTTTGATGCTAATCAAACTAGAACGAAGTTATAGGACTCCTAATCACCTACTTCTTTGACAATTTTAGAGAACAAATGAAACATTAAGAATGTCTCCCTAAATGAAGACTTGTGTGAGATGTACGCATGGTTTTGAACGCGATCGTCATGGGTTTCTCCTTTTGACGCTAATCAAACTAGAACGAAGTAATACAACTATTGATCACCTCTTTCTTTGTAAATTTGAAACAACCAATGAAATAATATGAAGGTCTGCCTAAATTAAGACTTGTGGGAGATCTACGTATCGTTTTGGACGCGATAGTGATGGAATTGCTCCTTTTGATGCTAATTTCAACTTGAACGAAGTAATAGGACTCAAAATCAGAATATTTTGACAATTTGAGAGAACTAATGAAACTGTAAGAAAGTTTTCCTAAAAGAAGACTTGTGTGACACCCCCAAATCCGGTATCTTAATTTCTACAGGATTTGGTGTTCACTGTTCCAATATCATACAACTATCTACCCATAAATAATGAAATTCATTTATTAGATAAATAAATCATCATCTTACATCATCTGAAATAAAAATACATCATAAATCCCAGGTTATACTTAACCTTAAATCTCTTTTGCGGAAACGTAAATAAATAAGTCTTAAATCATCACACATAAATCTTAAACTTTAACATTATTCATGACAACACAAATCTTCATCACTTGTTAGCTTTTCCTTTGCCCTTGCTACTAGAAGGTACATCACTTCGTTCATTATTAGCTGCAATGTTATTATGCAAGAGTGAGCACGGATGCCCGCAAGTATAAAAATATGACAGAATAATAACATGCGAGTGAAAGAATTCTGAATAACAGAAAGCTCAACATTTGAATCAAGAATATTAACCAAGAGTCAAATTACTTCTCAACTTTTGAATCAAGAATATTAGTCAAGAGTCAAATTACTTCTGAGGGTCATTAAGACCTTGAACCGAGTCTTAGGTTGTCAAGTATATTAACCTTTCCAACCTTTAACAGTCACAAGACTATAGACTTTACTTCTCGTACTTAGGGAGATCAGCCCTTCGTACTGATACTGTGCACACTATCTTAACGCTTTAAGCATCTTCATTAATTCCCTAAATTAGGGTTGTTCATCTCAGTTTGACATCAGAATCCGCACCAAATAAAGTTAGTTTGGATAACTCAATAAATGATATTCAAATTGAATATTAACTTCTCAAGGTATACAATCGAATAAGTATTGTACACTTAAATGATACTTTTAAAAGAATCATGGCATCTCATATGAAATTCTAAACTTGGATATTCAAGAGTAAGAATTTGCTCAACAATAGTAATTAAGCATAGCAATTGCTTAATTTAAAGAGTTTAGTTTAGGAAACTTGCCAAACAATAATAATAAGTTACGGATAGAAAACTTGCTCAAATATAAAGATTTGAGTTTAGGAAACTTGCCTCGTGCGCAAGCTACAATTATTACTCACTTCTTTAATTACTCTTACCTATCAATACATTCACAATATCAATTAATCACAAGTTCGATATGATGATTGATTTACAATAGTATTCTTCAAACTCATTATTAGGTTTTCAAATAATGGTTTACGTTGATTAATTAACTTGTTAATTAATCACGTATCTTAAGTTATTAACTTGTATTAATAACTCATTACATACATAACATGTCATCATGTTAATTAAATTTAAAATAATGTCTTAATGTTTATAACACATTATTTAACCTTTACAAATAATAGTTTAAGTCATGTAATTAATTTATTAATTAATTACATAACATAAATTATTAAACTCATATCAATATTTTATTATATTTATACAACATGTGTTCATGTTCATTAGACTCAAAACACATTTCAAAATTTTCCAACACTTAGCAATTTTTTTCAAAATTTTCGGACAGGCACGGCCGCGCGGCTGCGGAATTTCAGAATCTGAAGTTCGCGAATGAACACAGATTTTCTCCCATTTTCTCCCAATTCACATTATTACACTGATTTATAATGTTACCCATGAAGTATAAACTTCACAAGAACATTATATATCACTTATAACATATTCTTAACATTCCAAGTTATGTAATTATACAAATCAAAATATTAATTTTCACTGTTCTTCAAAACTTTCAAGAGTTTAATGAAAAACATAAAAATCTGCTTACGGATTCGTTACTACACCGAATCCATTCATTTCAATTCCATTTTCTTTGTTTTACATATACAATCATATTCATGTATCAATTTAAATATAAACATATGATTCAATCATTAATTTAACCCATATGGGTTATTCACCCATATTCAATACTCTGTAATTTCATCAAACCCATTTATTAACAAAGTTATTTGGTGTGATCAGTGTAAATCATGGATACATGATCCAACACATAATATTAACATATACGGTCACATATATAATAACCTCACACTTTAATTTTCCAAAAATAAGTACTGACAGAGAAATTTTTACAACATCGTAGAAAACTCTGTAACTTTTTGAAAAAACCAATTAATGCCAAATTATATAAAATTGATTACTTTAAAACATGTATATACGTTAGAAAATATGTTATAATTACATACCCATATAGATAAAGCCATATCATAACCCAATTGGAAAACCCAATTTTCACAGAAAACTTAAAAGTATGTATTTAAGAAATCTTAATTTTGAAAACTTAAAAGAAGAATTACCCTTTTGGTATGAAGATAACACAATCACAAACAATACTTAAGATTTCTCAAATTCCTTTCTCTCAATCTCTTCTTCTTCTTCTCTCTGAAACTTTTTACGTTTTTCTTTCTCTGACTTCTCTAATTTCTTCTGATAAAATGACTTAGGAAGATAACGTACATATATATATAAATATATAATATATCCGTTGTAATATAACTCCCACAAGGGCCTTGTTTGGCTTATTCTTCTTTTATTTTTTTCTATTTATTTTAATAAACTAATTTACTATATACTTAATTGTCACATCACTTATTAATTAATTAATTTTATTTAAATTAATTAAATAAAATAAGATAATTCACATTAAACACATTGTCACATAATTAATATTTTTATTTATTAATTATGTCAATTCATTAACTCATTAATTAATTATTAAATTAATTAAAGTAACATATGCTTATTTAATTAATTCAATTAATCAAATAAACTCAATTAATTAAATACTTTGAACTATTAAATCACTACATATTAATTTAATTAATGTCACACATATAATTAAATTAATCTACCACAAATTCATGAATTAATTATTTAATTCAATAATTCAATAATTAAATCATTAAAAATATTTATTTATCTCCATAAATATTCAATATCTTTACAAAATTCTCGTTCGTCACATCTTTCCCCCCTTAAAAGGATTCTGTCCTCAGAATCGCTGTTCGATTAATAATTTCGTCCCATCACATTCTCATAACCAAAATATTTATTTATTTCAATAAATATTCAAAACAACTTTGCAAAACTCTCGTTTGTCACATTTTTCCCCCCTTAAAATGATTCTGTCCCCAGAATCACGTTCACCTATTCAAGAAAATAAGTGTGGATAATTCTTCATCATATTCTCTTCGAGTTCCCACGTAGCTTCTTCAGCGTTGTGGTTCCTCCAAATTACCTTAACAGAAGGTATTACTTTGTTCCTGAGAATTTGCTCTTTCCTGTCAACTATCTGAACAGGAACTTCTTGGTATGATAAATCTTTCTCAAATTGTAGGGGTTCATATTCTATCACATGTTTGTAATCGGGTTTATAACGTCGTAATACCGACACATGGAAAACGTTGTGGACATGCTCCAGTGCCGGAGGTAAAGCTACCTCATAGGCTACTTCTCCAATTCTTCGGAGTACCTCAAAGGGTCCAATGAACCTTGGGCTCAATTTTCCCTTCTTACCAAATCTGATCTTTCCCTTCCAAGGAGAGACCTTCAAAAATACAAAACTACCCGATTCAAACTCTACATTCTTGCGGTGTGGATCGGCGTATTTCTTCTGCCTATCCTGAGCCGCTACTAATCTTGTCCGAATTACTTTAACTATTTCTGCCGTTTGTTGGACTAACTCTGGTCCTAGCAATTGCCTTTCACCAACTTCATCCCAATACAGTGGAGTTCTGCACTTCCTACCGTACAACGCTTCGTAAGGCGGCATACCAATACTAGCGTGGTAACTATTATTATAACCAAATTCTACAAGCGGCAAATGATCATCCCAATTGCCTTTAAAATCCATTATGCATGCTCTAAGCATATCCTCTAATGTTTGGATCGTTCTTTCACTTTGTCCGTCAGTCTGAGGGTGATAAGCGGTGCTCATCCTCAACTGTGTTCCCATGCATTCTTGTAGTCGCTTCCAGAAATTCGATGTGAAGCGCGTATCACGGTCAGAAATAATTGACACTGGCACCCCGTGCCTCGAAACAATCTCTTTTACATATAACTTCGCCAATTGTTCTAGGTTAAATCTGATTTTGATTGGAAGAAAGTGTGCGGATTTCGTTAATCGGTCGACGATAACCCATACTGCGTCATAGCCTTTCTGGGTCGTCGGAAGGCCAACAACAAAATCCATTGTAATATATTCCCATTTCCATTCTGGGATTTCTAAAGGTTGTAACAAACCACTTGGTCTTTGGTGTTCTGCCTTGACCCTTTGGCAAGTCAGACACTTGGCAACACAATCGGCAGCGTCCCTCTTCAAATTTGGCCACCAAAAGTGTTGTCGTAAATCCTGATACATCTTGGTACTTCCGGGATGAATGGAATACCTCGAACTATGAGCCTCGCTCAGAATGTCCTCCTTGATTTCTGGTATTGGCGGTACCCAAACTCTACTTTCAAATCTCAAAAATCCTTCGCTATCCATTTTAAATCTAAGTTCAGTCCCTTCAGATATCTTTCTCTTTACTTCCTCACATTCCTTATCCAGGATTTGTGCTTCCTTAATCTTATCCAATAAAGTTGTACCAGCTTGCAGGTGGAACAGTTTCTCGTCAGTCTCCATTGGACATCCTACTTCCAATTCCAGCTTTTCAATTGCTGAAATCAATTCTTCCTGTGCTGTCAGCATCAGCAACTTTTCTCGACCCTTTCTGCTTAAGGCGTCGGCTACAACATTCGCTTTTCCTGGGTGGTATAAGATATCACAATCATAATCCTTTATTAACTCCAGCCACCTTCTTTGGCGCATATTCAAGTCTTTCTGTGTGAAAATATACTTCAGACTCTTATGGTCTGTATATATTTCACACTTTTCCCCATAGAGATAGTGTCTCCAAATCTTTAAAGCGAATACCACCGCAGCCAATTCCAAATCATGGGTTGGATATCCCTTCTCGTAATCTTTTAGTTGTCGTGACGCATACGCAATAACTCTGCCGTTTTGCATAAGCACACAGCCTAGCCCTTTATGCGACGCATCACTATATACCACAAAATTTCCTGTGTCATCCGGAAGGGACAACACAGGTGCTGTACTTAACCTTCTCTTAAGTTCTTGAAAACTTTCCTCACACTTCTCCGTCCAAACGAATTTCACAACTTTCCTAGTCAAATTCGTTAATGGAGTGGCGATCTTGGAAAAATCCTGAATAAATCTTCTATAGTAACCAGCTAATCCAAGAAAACTTCTTACTTCCGACGGTGTTTTCGGCTGATCCCAATTCATCACCGCTTCGACTTTGGAGGGATCCACCGAAATTCCGTCCTTATCAATCACATGTCCGAGAAATTGCACCCTTTCAATCCAGAATTCACACTTTGAGAATTTGGCATACAACTTCTCTCTTCTTAATACTTCTAACGTCAACTTCAAATGCTCAACATGTTCTTCCTTGGTCTTAGAATAGACCAATATATCATCAATAAAAACCACTACGAATTTGTCCAGAAACGGCTTGAACACTCCATTCATTAGGCCCATAAATGCTGCAGGCGCATTTGTTAGACCAAATGACATAACCAAAAATTTGTAGTGACCATATCGTGTCCTAAACGCTGTCTTTGGGACATCTTCGGGCCTCACCTTCAACTGATGATAACCACTTCTCAGGTCTATCTTCGAGAAATATCTCGCTCCTTTTAATTGATCAAACAGATCATCAATCCTTGGCAACGGATACCTATTCTTAATGGTAACCTTGTTCAATTCTCTATAGTCAATGCAGAGTCGCATCGTTCCATCCTTCTTCTTAACAAATAATACCGGCGCTCCCCACGGTGATACGCTCGGTTGAATATATTTATTGTCCAACAACTCTTGTAGCTGTACCATCAATTCTTTCATTTCTACCGGAGCCATCCGGTACGGTGCTTTCGATATTGGAGCCGTTCCTGGCACCAAATCGATAACAAAATCTACTTCCCTGTCAGGCGGAAGTCCTGGCAGATCATCCGGGAAAACATCCACGAAGTCTCTTACGACTGGTATTTCTTCTAACTTTGAATTCTCTTTACGACTATCGACTATGTAGGCTAAATACCCCACACAGCCTTGTCTTAATAACTTCCTGGCCTGCATCATCGTCAGACAACTCGCTTGTCTAGGCAATTTGCTGCCATAAAACACAACCTTTGATGGAGTCATAAGGTTAATACATTTCTTCTGGCAATCAATTACGGCTCCATAATTTAATAGCCAATCCATTCCCAGGATAACGTCAAATTCCCCAAGTTTAATCGGGATAAGATCTACATTCATAACGTTACCCTTAATATCCACTCTACAGTTCTTGTGTATATACTTAACAGGAATTACTTCCTTGTTCGCAATCTCTATGTTCATAGGGATTTTTAATTCGTCTTTAAGCAATTCTAAATTCTTTGCAAAGTCATCGGATATAAATGAACAAGTAG
>JAINUT010001904.1:0-48022 GCA_020205555.1 Panax stipuleanatus
AATAAGACACAAACCTTGTACACGTAAAACACTCATGAAGCTAGCCTACTCCTACCTTCTCAAACTCAGCATTCTAGCCATCATGATCATGAGGGGAGTGGGTGGAATAGTGGAGATCACCAACTAATTACCAACTCCCTCTTATCTAGCAAACATTCCTATAATCTGTTAGTTTGATTTTGGATGTAATTGCATTGCCTGGTTATGAAATTCTTCTATAAATATAACCCATCCTCTTCCTAATTCATTTGCTGAGAATTTTGGCTAAGTAAGTTAAGAGTTATATATATATTTATCAGTGTTCTTGAGTAGCAGCAAGTTCAGAATCTAACAGAAGGTATAATACAGTTTCTCTGTTCTTCATTTTCGTTTTCTGTTTCCGAAGTTTCCTTCAAATTTTTGATTATGCCAAATTGGTTCATGATTGGTTTGTGGAACCCTTATATTGTTGTTATATGAACATACATACGTGATGGAACCACTATATAGCTTTCTTGACTTTCATTTCCATTGTTGCTCTGTAATTTCTGTAAAGCATCAAATCGTGAAATTAGTTGGAATTCATCAAATTGGGAATCGTTTTGGCGATTGACTGTTATTTAGCATATATATGTGTTAGTAAGTTAAAAAGGTTAGTCTAATAGCATATGGTATGTCGAGATCGATAAAATGGGAGGTTTTGGGTCGGTTTCGCTGCAATCTGAACTGCAGGAACTGTCCCCACGCCGCAGCGCCGCAGCCAGCGCCGCAGCCCCACCTACCCCGCAGCCCACGCCGCAGCGCCACCCGCGTCGCAGCGCTAGAATATGGATGCTGTTGCCGCGCCGCAACGCCGGCCTCTGTGTTCTGTTTTCTGCATTCTGCAACAAAACTGTTATGTACCTAATTGGTTGATTTTTGTTTAAACAAGCATGGAAGCATGATTAATACTATATATAAACCTAATGAGGCAATGTAAGCATGTTTTAGTGTATTAGCATGCATGGTTAACAAACGAAATGAAGCTTGGAAACGAACTTAAAATTTCATAAACAATCATTTATATTATAAAGCATGTTTACATACTGACCTTGCAAGCACGTTAGTACCACCTAGAGACACATGAAGTGCATGTTAGCTTATCTATATTGGTTCCGTAATAAATATGAACATGTGAACCTAACCAGTGCTCATTCCTAACAAAAATATAAGTTTGAAGGTGGATATGATCATGTAATGCTATATAGTCATTTTGATGTTATGAGCATGTTTAGATAACTTTGAAATATATGAATGAAGCCTTAACTTGTGTTTATATAGTTCGTAAGGAAGCGTGAATATGTTAGGCTCTATTAGTAAGATTCACTAATAGAAATACAAGCCTTGCACATGAGCATTAACACGATACGTGGAGATTTAAATTCTGATATTTATGGACACATGTGATAGTACTCTTAGACTCATTCATGTGTCATGCATATATATACCATGATTGGTTGCCGTGATTAAAGTTTAGCATAAACAAAGCATGTTCTCAAGATAATAACAATGCTAGCTACATATATGCAATACGAGTACTCATGAGCATGACTAATACAAGTTATATGAATATCTTATGTGTTTAAAAACGACCATGTTAGACCATATGAGTTCGTGTCCTTGAAAGGCTTTAAGTATTAACTTAAGAACCTATACCATGTACGATTGGATTTGGAAAAGTTATACAAGCATGTAAAGTATCCTTTAAATATGAATACATGCTACGTGATATTATATGATGTTACTTGAACCCGATTTTGACGGTTAACTTAAGGAGATGCCGTAACTTGCTAAAATAAAATATATTTAGTATTGATTGTGGTCTTATGTGATATTAATAATATGCAAGCATGTTTGCTAATTGTTGAGATCTTATATAATATGAGAATACGTTTAAACTCTAAAGAAGGAACGTTAAGGATAGAAATTATATTCTATATAACTGTGTAGCTAGGTAAACTTACCTTATGTGTTGATCGTATATTCAAAGAGAAAATGTGAAGTTAAATTATATGACTAATGAATATCATATATATACGTAACTGTATTACGATAGGAATTCGAAAGTGTTGATTGCTTTTCGTGGATAAACTACGCTAAAGGCAAGTTCTCTTACTTACACTCTCTTAAAGTGCAAGTATCCCAACCGACGCATTTACTTTATGCAAGGAAAGCTATGATTGTGAAAGTTTCCTAACTTATACTCTTTTACTATGTAAGTATCCTATCTTGTGAATTGCGAACTAGTTTCCTATTTAATCGGTTGAATTGAATTAGCATACTTGAACTCTTATTTCATTAAAGCTATTATTCATGTTGAACTTAGTATTGTTCTTGAATATTGTGAAAGTGTCTATGCCATTTGATTCGGCTAGACTTATATTATTGAAAAGCGACCCAAACTAATTGATTGGTGCGGGATCTCTTATTTGACTGAGAAGAACAACCTTCTTTGAAGGGAATATATAATTATCGGAGAACCGACGTGCACACTTGAGTATGATTGATTGTTATGCATAGCGATTGTACTTTAGGCTGATCACCTGTTGTACCTGTTTTTGTTGGATTTTCAGTTTATTACTGTCAATTCTAGTAGAAGTTCATAGTCCGTAGTGACTACTCAGTATTCAATTATTTGAAATCTTGAATTGACTTATTATTGAATCATATTGATATTATCCTGTCCTTAGCAACTGTTATTGAGAACTGTTGATATTCTTGTTATTCTTGAACTATCAAATTTTGCTACACCCTTTCGAGAATTGAGAATCTTATTATTAACCCTTATTGTATATTACTTGCTGGGCAATTTGTGCTCATTCTTGCTTTCCCTAAAACATTTCAGTTAAGGCAGAGCATGGCGAACCTTCGGGCATTGATAAGGGCAAGGGCAAGGCTACCAACTAGCTTATGTCTGTTATGTTTCAAATATATTAATATTGTGTGAAGATGATGTAGTAAGACTGGATTTGTTTATGTTTAAGCTTAAGTTAGATTATATAACAAGTCGTTAATTGATATTGCTATGTAATTTATTAAGTACTGTAGGTTGCGAGACTTGGGAGAATAATTATAATAAATCATTGTAAATTATTCTAGAATAGATTTTCCGCTGTGGTTGTGTGATATTTAGTTATCATTATTGCGATGTATTACCATGAGCACGTGATGAACCAAATTCGAGAGACCAAGTTGCGGTCCTGGAATTTGGGGGCGTCACAGGTTGGTATCAAAGCCGTAGTTATAACCTTAGGAACGAGTGTCCTTAGACTATAACTTAGGCGAACTTAGAAGTTAGGGAGGAGATAAAACTCATGTAGAGTTTTCCTTGAGAGGCTTAGTCTGTTATGAAATGTAACTTCATTTTATACAATGAACTTATATTTTGTTTAACATTCTAATGGAGATGCTATTTCTTGTCTTGTGTTTGTGAGTGTAGGATGACAGACACAGGGGTACCTAGTAGAGTGGCCAAGGAGGAGCCCAGGGATATACATGTAGTGTACGAGGCACCTCTAGAGGCTACACCAGTGCAGGCTGTTGCACCGTTCAAGTCCGACGACGAGGACGAGATTGAGATAGAGTCTGATCCAGAGGAGGAGCCGATGGAGGATGAGCCAGTAGAGGACTCTGATGAGGCTACTATAGAGGAACAGATGTTAGGCGAGTACGAGGAGCGTATTCTAGAGTTAGACTGCAGAGTCCAGGAGCTGGAGGCAGAGGCCCACGAGAGAGAGTCTGAGTTCCAGAAGCTGAGGGACGAGGACCACTAGAGGAAGCTGGCTATGCAAGAGTTAGAGGTGGAGATTGCCTACCGTAGGGAGGCAGGGATCCAGATGGGGACTCTATTTCACAGGTCAGTGGCTAGGAATGTAGATTTGGCAGAGAAGCTAGAAGAGGTTGAGCAGAGGGAGCTGAGTGAGAAAACTGAGAAAGAGGCACTCCGTACTCAGCTAGAGTTGGAGGTGATGGATAGGTTACACTTCGAGGAGAAGTGGGAAGCGTCCAATGAGAGAGCTGACGACCTTGAGGACGAGGTCAGGTGCAAGAAGAGAAAGATGAACAAGATGGGGTATGTGTTCCGTTCAGCTTTTGAAAGGGTGATTGATGGTGTGTACCACTACCCGGCAGAACAGGGACAGACTCTACATACCTTGAGCCGAGAGCTGGTTGCGTATATAGCACAGTTGGAGTACAAGAGCGCAGTGGAGCGCGGGATGATGGGATGAGATTTCCTTAGTCAGTCCAGTGGTAGTACTAGTTGTGTCTTTATGTATTGTATATACTATGTTGTAATCCCGATCTTTTGTGTAAGATGTGGGATGATGATGTAAACCCCGAGTTAGCTTTGTTAGAGGGGTAGTATGGTAGTAGGTTGGTATATTAACCGTCTTTTGTGATATTAGGGGATATATGTGATAACATTTATAGCAGTATGCTAGGAAAATCATGTAATGTAATGAAATGGCATATGAATATAAATGGAGTTGATTTTAGAAACGTGTTATAAATTTATTCTTTTAGTATTAAAAGAAATACTTAAGTGATATACTTGAATAATAATAAAATGAAAAATTGTGATGCAGATAATGCCGCCCAGACGTAGATTGACTGCACCCGAAGAATCCGTTAACAATGAGAGAGAACAAGTAGACCCGATCCAGAAACTGGTAGACTTGTTAGGAGAAGCCTTAAGGGGAAGGAACAATGAACCCGTTCGCCCGAACCCTCAAACTGTGCCAGTAACAACCTTTAAAGACTTTAAGAGTGTAGGACCCCCGGAGTTCGAGGGAACTACCGACCCAATCGTCTCACAAACGTGGATCAAAGAGATCAAAAAAGCTTTCACTATAGCTAGCGTAGGCGAAGATCAGAAGACGGTGTTTGCCACGTACATGATGAGGGGAGAAGCGAACTACTGGTGGGAGGCTAATCAACAAAGAGCTGGAGAAGGGATAATAGCTTGGGATAAGTTTAAGACACTGTTCTTCGAGAATTACTTTCCGAAGAGTATGAAGAATAGGATGGAGGTGAAATTCCTAGAGTTAAAACGAGTTGAGATGACGGTGGCGCAATACGCGGCTAGGTTTAAAGAACTAGCGCGATTTGCGGAGCACCAAGTTGGTGATGAAGAGAGGAAGGCTAGACGCTTTGAACAAGGGTTGAAGCCATGACTGTTCAATAAGGTATCAGTTCTTCAAATTGATTCCTTTGCAACATTACTGGAGAAGGCAATCATTGCGGAAGGCGGCAGTGAGGCCTTAAGTCTGTATAACAAAGAAAAGAAAGGAAAGAATACTGGAGGAGAGAATCGTACGGGAGGAAGCAGTAACGGAGGAAGCAACTTGGGAAAGAGAAAGTGGGAGAACAACAACAACAACAAAAACAACAATAATAATCAATCAGGGAATTTTCATGGAGGTTTCAAGAATAGGGCTGAAGGATGCCAGAAGTGTGGGAAGAATCACCAGGGCGAGTGCTGGAAGGGACGTGGCACTTGCTACAACTGCGGACAGGAAGGGCACATCTCGCCCAACTGTTTGAAACCGAAAAAGATACAAGGATGCTTTGTGTGTGGCTCGACGGAGCACCGAATTAAGGACTGCCCAAAGAAGGGAAGTGGCGAGGTAGTAATCAGCAAGGAGGCAACAAGCTGATGATCGGTGGACCGGCACAATCCAACCGCCCAACCGCCAGAACCTTTAACATGACCGTCCAAGACGCAGTGACTGCGAAGGATGTGGTGTCAGGTATAATCCCAATCAATGATATAAATGCTTATGTATTATTTGATTCGGGTGCCACCTGTTCTTTTGTATCTGAAGAATTTGCTAGTAGACTTAGTACACCCCGAGAACTTTTAGAAAATCCTTTGATCATAGAAGTTGCTAATAAGGAAGTGATCCCTGTAGAATACGTTTATCAAAATTATAGCGCAAGTATTAGTAAACATGAACTGAGCATAGACTTGATTCCTATTAGACTGGGAGAATTTGACGTAATACTGGGAATGGATTGGTTGTATAACCATGCTGCGATAATTGACTGTCAGAACAAATGTGTGAACCTTCAGACTCCGAGTAAGTCTAAGGTAGTGTTTTATGGTAGCTCATCGCTTAAGCAATCGTGTTGCGTTACGATGATGCAGGCCAAGAAATTGTTAAGGAAAGGATGTGTAGGATATTTAGCTTACATTGTTGATACTCGAAAAAAGGGAGTAGAAATTAAGGATATAGACGTAGTTAATGAATTCCAAGATGTGTTTCCGGACGATCTGCCTGGTCTTCCGCCAGACAGAGAAATCGAATTCGTAATAGACTTAGCACCGGGAACGGCACCGATTTCGAAAGCTCCATATCGTATGGCGCCAGTAGAAATGAAGGAATTGATGATACAATTACAAGAATTATTGGATAAGGGTTACATTCGACCGAGTGTTTCTCCTTGGGGAGCACCAGTACTATTCGTTAAGAAGAAGGACGGATCGATGAGGCTCTGTATCGATTATCGAGAATTGAACAGAGTAACGATCAAGAACCGGTATCCGCTACCGAGGACAGACGACTTATTTGATCAACTGAAGGGAGCAAAGTGTTTCTCAAAGATCGACCTACGAACAGGATATCATCAACTGAAAGTGAGGGACGAGGACATACCAAAGACTGCGTTTCGAACCCGTTATAGACACTACGAGTTTTTGGTAATGTCATTCGGATTGACTAATGCCCGGCAGCATTTATGGACTTGATGAACCGAGTTTTCAAGCCATACTTGGATAAATTTGTAGTGGTTTTTATCGACGACATTTTGATCTACTCAAAGACAGAGGAAGAACACGTCGAATATCTGAAGATTGTTTTGGAGGCACTAAGGAAGGAGAAGATGAATGCAAAATTTTCTAAGTGCGAATTTTGGATAGAGAAGGTTCAATTCTTAGGCCACGTGGTGGATAAGAATGGAATCTCAGTAGACCCTGCAAAGGTCGAAGCAGTAAGTAATTGGGAACAACCGAGAACACCGACGGAGGTGAGAAGCTTTCTAGGGTTAGCTGGGTACTATCGAAGATTCATCCAAGATTTTTCTAAGATAGCAACCCCGTTGACCAATTTGACTAGAAAGACCGTGAAATTTGTATGGACCGACAAATGCGAAGAAAGTTTTCAAGAACTGAAAAGGAGATTAGGCGAAGCACCTGTGTTATCATTACCAGATGATGCGGGAAATTTGGTGGTATATAGTGATGCATCGCACAAGGGGCTTGGCTGTGTGCTCATGCAACATGGCAAGGTTATTGCATATGCGTCACGACAATTGAAGGATTACGAAAAACGATACTCCACTCACGACTTAGAGTTAGCGGCAGTAGTTTTTACGTTAAAGATATGGAGACATTATCTATACGGAAAAAAATGTGAGATATACACGGACCACAAAAGTCTGAAATTTATCTTCACACAGAAGGAGTTAAACATGCGGCAGAGAAGGTGGTTAGAATTAATCAAAGACTATGACTGCGATATTCTTTATCACCCGGGAAATGCAAATGTGGTTGCCGATGCTCTGAGCAGGAAAGGAAGGGAGAAGTTGTTTAATTTGATGACTCAGGAAGAGTTGATAAGAGAGATGGAGAAATTGGAGATAGAAGTGAAAGGACCAGAAAAGTCTGGTGAGAAGTTAATTGTAATGGAAGCTTGTCCGACGTTGTTGGATAGAGTAAAGAAAGCTCAGGAAAAGGATGAAGAGTGTGAGAAAATCCGAAAGAGGATCACAGAAAATGAGGAAGAAAAATTTCGAATGGATAAAGACGGTATTTTGAGATTTGAAGGGAGAGTGTGGGTACCAGCGGTTGTGACGCCCCCAAATTCCAGGACCGTAACTTGGTCTCTCGAATTCGGTTCATCACGTGCTTATGGTAATACATCGCAATAATGATAACTAAATATCACACAACCACAGTGGAAAATCTATTCTAGAATAATTTACAATGATTTATTATAATTATTCCCCCAAGTCTCGCAACCTACAGTACTTAATAGATTACATAGCAATATCAATTAACGACTTGTTATATAATCTAACTTAAGCTTAAACATAAACAAATCCAGTCTTACTACATCATCTTCACACAATATTAATATATTTGAAACATAACAGACATAAGCTAGTTGGTAGCCTTGCCCTTGCCCTTATCAATGCCCGAAGGTTCGCCATGCTCTGCCTTAACTGAAATGTTTTAGGGAAAGCAAGAATGAGCACAAATTGCCCAGCAAGTAATATACAATAAGGGTGAATAATAAGATTCTCAATTCTCGAAAGGGTATAGCAAGATTTGATAGTTCAAGAATAACAAGAATATCTACAGTTCTCAATAACAGTCGCTAAGGACAGGATAATATCAATATGATTCAATAATAAGTCAATTCAAGATTTCAAATAATTGAATACTGAGTAGTCACTACGGACTATGAACTTCTACTAGAATTGACAGTAATAAACTAAAAATCCAACAAAAACAGGTACAACAGGTGATCAGCCTAAAGTACCCTTGTTATGCATAACAATCAATCATACTCAAGTGTACACAACACTTAAATTATTACACACACATAACATACTTCCTACTCTTATGTTATATTATATATACTTATTGTCCATACCTAGGTTATAACTTAATGTCACAATATAAATTTGCATAAGGAATACTTCAATATAGTGAAGGTGACTTGTACGCATATAATCCATGTACCTTCTGTTAATACCAGATATAATCTAATCAGATGTTAACACATTACACTGTCCGAGTAGGCTAGCTTCATGAGTGTTTTACGTGTACAAGGTTTGTGTCTTATTAATATGGGACAAGGCATAAAAATCTCAGCATTTCCAATTTGTAAACAAACTAGTGTTAATACTTAGGTTATATACACACACATATTTAGACACTTAGGTCTTTAATTGAAATGTCACAATAATTCATATACTGTAGTAAGTGTAAATTGACACGTATAATCCATGTACATTTTGTTAATACCGGACATAATCTAATCAGATGTTAACACATTACACTGTCTCCTTTATTAAAACTAATTGTTTACAATATGTTCATGATATATTATACAATGTATACCCACATATTTATTGTCACACAAGTTATTAATCAAGTAGCTCACATGGTTTAATAAGCCTTACCATATAATAGTGTCATATTACACTTCATATAATACATAGTCAGCTAATATATGCTACACATTTAATTTGCATGCTTGCACATATAATTTCTCATCTTATAAATTGAATATTAATTAATAATATACACATATCCTACATCAATCAATATAATTGTTAACCTCCATAACAATTTAATTAACCCTTATATGATTAATCATCACTTTGATATAAATCTTATTATATTTATAAACACGTTGCTCATTATTATTATGTTTCTTGCAATAATAATAATCACATATTATTAATCAATCCTCATTAGTATTTTATAACAGTTAATTAGTATTCTTCGATTAACAATTAATATAGATTAATTGTTCGCTTAAATTAATATAATCATTCTTATATTACGTCACTGTGCCACACAAGGCAATCAACGAGTTTATCACAAACTCCACCAATTTCTCAATTATTATAATTATTCAATTATATATAATTGAATTAATTCATCTCATAACACAAAATCATTTATATTCAAATAAATTCTCATTTCCATTAATATATTTATTTAATAATATATGGAAATTCTCGGGTATTACATCCTCCCCCCCTTATAAAAATCCCGTCCCGGAATTGCTACAAGGTTACACAAATAGATGGGGATAGTCCCTCATCATCCTATCTTCTAACTCCCACGTTGCCTCCTCGACATCGTGGTTACGCCAAAGTACTTTTACAGATGAAATAACTTTATTTCTCAAAGTTTGTTCTTTCCTATCTAATATCTGGACAGGAATTTCTCCATACGCCAAGTTCTTCTCCACTTGAATGGGATCGTAAGAAATCACGTGCTTGTAGTCGGCCTTGTACGGTCGCAACACGAAAATGTAAAATACGTTGTGGATGTGCTCCAACTCGGGTGGTAACGCAACTTTGTATGCCACTTCGCCCACTCGCTTCAGTATCTCAAATGGTCCTATAAATCTTGGCCTCAATTTTCCTTTCTTGCCGAAACGGATTTTTCCCTTCCATGGAGATACCTTCAAGAATACGAAACTGCCGATTTCGAAGTCTCGGTCCTGCCGATGCAAATCTGCGTATTTCTTCTGGCGATCTTGAGCTGCTACAAGTCTGGCTCTTATCATTGTCACCACGTCTGCGGTTTGTTGAACTAACTCTGGTCCGAGTATTCGTCGTTCTCCGACTTCGTCCCAACATAACGGCGTTCTGCACTTTCTCCCGTAAAGAGCTTCGTACGGTGGCATGCCGATACTTGCATGGTAGCTATTATTATATGCGAATTCTACTAAGGGTAGGTGGTCGTCCCAATTTCCCTTAAAATCCATCACGCAAGTCCTAAGCATGTCCTCTAGCGTTTGTATTGTTCGCTCACTTTGTCCGTCTGTTTGAGGATGGTAAGCTGTACTCAACCTCAACTGCGTTCCCATTCTTTCTTGCAAACTCTTCCAAAAATTGGACGTGAAGCGCGGATCTCGATCAGAGACAATTGACACCGGCACTCCATGTCGTGAAACAATTTCTTTTACATATAGGCTTGCTAATTGGTTCAAACTGTAGCGGATCTTGATTGGTAGAAAGTGTGCGGTCTTCGTTAGTCGATCCACGATAACCCAAATAGCATCATAACCTTTCTGTGTAACTGGAAGTCCTACCACGAAGTCCATGGTAATATGCTCCCATTTCCACTCTGGTATTTCTAACGGTTGTAGTATACCACTCGGCCGCTGATGCTCTGCTTTAACGCGTTGGCAAGTCAAGCATCTATTGACGCACTCCGCGACTTCCCGTTTCAAATTGGGCCACCAAAAATGTTGCCTTAGATCTTGGTACATCTTTGTGCCTCCCGGATGAACGGAATATATCGTATTGTGTGCCTCGTGCAAAATCTCTTCCCTCAACTCGGTTACCGCTGGTACCCACACTCTCCCTTCAAATCTCAAAATACCGTCTTTATCCATTCGAAATTTTTCTTCCTCATTTTCTGTGATCCTCTTTCGGATTTTCTCACACTCTTCATCCTTTTCCTGAGCTTCCTTTACTCTATCCAACAACGTCGGACAAGCTTCCATTACAATTAACTTCTCACCAGACTTTTCTGGTCCTTTCACTTCTATCTCCAATTTCTCCATCTCTCTTATCAACTCTTCCTGAGTCGTCAAATTAAACAACTTCTCCCTTCCTTTCCTGCTCAGAGCGTCGGCAACCACATTTGCCTTTCCCGGGTGATAAAGAATATCGCAGTCATAGTCTTTGATTAATTCTAACCACCTTCTCTGCCGCATGTTTAACTCCTTCTGTGTGAAGATATATTTCAGACTTTTGTGGTCCGTGTATATCTCACATTTTTCTCCGTATAGATAATGTCTCCATATCTTTAACGCAAAAACTACTGCCGCTAACTCTAAGTCGTGAGTGGGGTATCGTTTTTCGTAATCCTTCAATTGTCGTGATGCATATGCAATGACCTTGCCGTGCTGCATAAGCACACAGCCAAGTCCCTTGTGCGATGCATCACTATACACCACAAAATTTCCCGCATCATCTGGTAATGATAACACAGGTGCTTCGCTCAATCTCCTTTTCAGTTCTTGAAAACTTTCTTCGCATTTGTCGGTCCATACAAATTTCACCGTCTTTCTAGTCAAATTGGTCAACGGGGTTGTTATCTTAGAAAAATCTTGGATGAATCTTCGATAGTACCCAGCTAACCCTAGAAAGCTTCTCACCTCCGTCGGTGTTCTCGGTTGTTCCCAATTACTTACTGCTTCGTCCTTTGCAGGGTCTACTGAGATTCCATTCTTATCCACCACGTGGCCTAAGAATTGAACCTTCTCTATCCAAAATTCGCACTTAGAAAAATTTGCATACATCTTCTCCTTCCTTAGTGCCTCCAAAACAATCTTCAGATGTTCGGCGTGTTCTTCCTCTGTCTTTAAGTAGATCAAAATGTCGTCGATAAAAACCACTACAAATTTATCCAAGTATGGCTTGAAAACTCGGTTCATCAAGTCCATAAATGCTGCCGGAGCATTAGTCAATCCGAATGACATTACCAAAAACTCGTAGTGTCCATAACGGGTTCGAAACGCAGTCTTTGGTATGTCCCCATCCCTCACTTTCAGTTGATGATATCCTGTTCGCAGGTCGATCTTTGAGAAACACTTTGCTCCCTTCAGTTGATCAAATAAGTCGTCTATCCTCGGTAGCGGATACCGGTTCTTGATCGTTACTCTGTTCAATTCTCGATAATCGATATAGAGCCTCATCGATCCGTCCTTCTTCTTAACGAATAGTACTGGTGCTCCCCAAGGAGAAACACTCGGTCGAATGTAACCCTTATCCAACAATTCTTGTAATTGTATCATCAATTCCTTCATTTCTACTGGCACCATACGATATGGAACTTTCGAAATCGGTGCCGTTCCCGGTGCTAAGTCTATCACGAATTCGATTTCTCTGTCTGGCGGAAGACCAGGCAGATCGTCCGGAAACACATCTTGGAATTCATTAACTACATCTATATCCTTAATTTCTACTCCCTTTTTCCGAGTATCAACGATGTAAGCTAAATATCCTACACATCCTTTCCTTAACAATTTCTTGGCCTGCATCATCATAACGCAACACGATTGCTTAAGCGATGAGCTACCATAAAACACTACCTTAGACTTACTCGGAGTCTGAAGGTTCACACATTTGTTCTGACAGTCAATTATCGCAGCATGGTTATACAACCAATCCATTCCCAGTATTACGTCAATTTCTCCCAGTCTAATAGGAATCAAGTCTACTCTCAGTTCATGTTTACTAATACTTGCGCGACAATTTTGATAAACGTATTCTACAGGGATCACTTCCTTATTAGCAACTTCTATGATCAAAGGATTTTCTAAAAGTTCTCGGGGTGTACTAAGTCTACTAGCAAATTCTTCAGATACAAAAGAACAGGTGGCACCCGAATCAAATAATACATACGCATTTATATCATTGATTGGGATTATACCTGACACCACATCCTTCGCAGTCACTGCGTCTTGGACGGTCATGTTAAAGGTTCTGGCGGTTGGGCGGTTGGATTGTGACGGTCCACCGATCATCAGCTTGTTGCCTCCTTGCTGATTACTACCCCCGCCACTTCCCTTTTTTGGGCAGTCCTTAATTCGGTGCTCCGTCGAGCCACACGCAAAGCATCCTTGTATCTTTTTCGGTTTCAAACAGTTGGGCGAGATGTGCCCTTCCTGTTCGCAGTTGTAGCAAGTGCCACGTCCCTTCCAGCACTCGCCCTGGTGATTCTTCCCACACTTCGGGCATCCTTCAGCCCTCTTCTTGAAACCTCCACGAAAATTCCCTAATTGATTATTATTGTTGTTTTTGTTGTTGTTGTTGTTCTCCCACTTTCTCTTTCCCAAGTTGCTTCCTCCGCTACTGCTTCCTCCCGTACGATTCTCTCCTCCAATATTCTTTCCTTTCTTTTCTTTGTTATACAGACTTAAGGCCTCACTGCCGCCTTCCGCAATGATTGCCTTCTCCAGTAATGTTGCAAAGGAATCAATTTGAAGAACTGATACCTTATTGAACAGCCATGGCTTCAACCCTTGTTCGAAGCGTCTAGCCTTCCTCTCTTCATCACCAACTTGGTGCTCCGCAAATCGCGCTAGTTCGTTAAACCTAGCCGCGTATTGCGCCACCGTCATCTCACCTTGTTTTAGTTCTAAGAACTTCACCTCCATCCGATTCTTCATACTCTTTGGGAAGTAATTCTCGAAGAACAGTGTCTTAAACTTATCCCAAGCTATTATCCCTTCTCCAGCTCTTTGTTGATTAGACTCCCACCAGTAGTTCGCTTCTCCCCTCATCATGTACGTGGCAAACACCGTCTTCTGATCTTCGCCTACGCTAGCTATAGTGAAAGCTTTTTCGATCTCTTTGATCCACGTTTGTGCGACGATTGGGTCGGTAGTTCCCTCGAACTCCGGGGGTCCTACACTCTTAAAGTCTTTAAAGGTTGTTACTGGCACAGTTTGAGGGTTCGGGCGAACGGGTTCATTGTTCCTTCCCCTTAAGGCTTCTCCTAACAAGTCTACCAGTTTCTGGATCGGGTCTACTTGTTCTCTCTCATTGTTAACGGATTCTTCGGGTGCAGTCAATCTACGTCTGGGCGGCATTATCTGCATCACAATTTTTCATTTTTATTATTATTCAAGTATATCACTTAAGTATTTCTTTTAATACTAAAAGAATAAATTTATAACACGTTTCTAAAATCAACTCCCTTTATATTCATTTTATTTCATTACATGATTTTTCTAGCATACTGCTATAAATGTTATCACATATATCCCCTAATATCACAAAAGACGGGGAATATACCAACCTACTACCATACTACCCCTCTAACAAAAGCTAACTCGGGGTTTACATCATCATCCCACATTTTACACAAAAGATCAGGATTACAACATAGTATATACAATACATAAAGACACAACTTGTACTACCACTAGACTGACTAAGGAAATCTCATCCCATCATCCCGCGCTCCACTGCGCTCTTGTACTCCAACTGTGCTATATACGCAACCAGCTCTCGGCTCAAGGTATGTAGAGTATGTCCCTGTTCTGCCGGGTAGTGGTACACACCATCAATCACCCTTTCAAAAGCTGAACGGAACACATACCCCATCTTGTTCATCTTTCTCTTCTTGCACCTGACCTCGTCCTCAAGGTCGTCAGCTCTCTCATTGGACGCTTCCCACTTCTCCTCGAAGTGTAACCTATCCATCACCTCCAACTCTAGCTGAGTACGGAGTGCCTCTTTCTCAGCCTTCTCACTCAGTTCCCTCTGCTCAACCTCTTCTAGCTTCTCTGCCAAATCTACATTCCTAGCCACTGACCTGTGAAATAGAGTCCCCATCTGGATCCCTGCCTCCCTACGGTAGGCAATCTCCACCTCTAACTCTTGCATAGCCAGCTTCCTCTGGTGGTTCTCGTCCCTCAGCTTCTGGAACTCAGAATCTCTCTCGTGGGCCTCTACCTCCTGCTCCTGGACTCTGCAGTCTAACTCTAGAATACGCTCCTCGTACTCGCCTAACATCTGTTCCTCTATAGTAACCTCATCAGAGTCCTCTACTGGCTCATCCTCCATCGGCTCCTCCTTTGGATCAGACTCTATCTCAATCTCGTCCTCGTCGTCAGACTCGAATGGTGCAACAGCCTGCACTGGTGTAGCCTCTAGAGGTGCCTCGTATACTACGTGTATATCCCTGGGCTCCTCCTCTACAACTCTACTAGGTACCCCTGTGTCTGTCATCCTACACTCACAAACACAAGACAAGAAATAGCATCTCCATTAGAATGTTAAACAAAATATAAGTTCATTGTATAAAATGAAGTTACATTTCATAACAGACTAAGCCTCTCAAGGAAAACTCTACATGAGTTTTATCTCCTTCCTAACTTCTAAGTTCGCCTAAGTTATAGTCTAAGGACACTCGTTCCTAAGGTTTATAACTACGGCTCTGATACCAACCTGTGACGCCCCCAAATTCCAGGACCGCCACTTGGTCTCTCGAATTCGGTTCATCACGTGCTCATGGTAATACATCAACCACCGCGGAAAATCTATTCTAGAATAATTTACAATGATTTATTATAATTATTCCCCCAAGTCTCGCAACCTACAGTACTTAATAGATTACATAGCAATATCAATTAACGACTTGTTATATAATCTAACTTAAGCTTAAACATAAACAAATCCAGTCTTACTACATCATCTTCACACAATATTAATATATTTGAAACATAACAGACATAAGCTAGTTGGTAGCCTTGCCCTTGCCCTTATCAATGCCCGAAGGTTCGCCATGCTCTGCCTTAACTGAAATGTTTTAGGGAAAGCAAGAATGAGCACAAATTGCCCAGCAAGTAATATACAATAAGGGTGAATAATAAGATTCTCAATTCTAGAAAAGGGTATAGCAAGATTTGATAGTTCAAGAATAACAAGAATATCAACAGTTCTCAATAACAGTCGCTAAGGACAGGATAATATCAATATGATTCAATAATAAGTCAATTCAAGATTTCAAATAGTTGAATACTGAGTAGTCACTACGGACTATGAACTTCTACTAGAATTGACAGTAATAAACTGAAAATCCAACAAAAACAGGTACAACAGGTGATCAGCCTAAAGTACCCTTGTTATGCATAACAATCAATGATACTCAAGTGTACATGTCGGTTCTCCGACCATTTTATATTCCTTTCAAAGAAGGTTGTTCTTCTCAGTCAAATACAAGATCCCGCACCAATCAATTAGTTTGGGTTGATTTTCAATAACATAAGTCCAGCCGAATCAAATGGCATAGACACTTTCACAATATTCAAGAACAATACTAAGTTCAACATGAATAATAGCTTTAATGAAATAAGAGTTCAAGTATGCTAATTCAATTCAACCGATTAAATAGAAAACTTTTTCGCAATACACAAGATAGGATACTTGCATACTAAAAGAGTATAAGTTAGGAAACTTTCACAATCATAGCTTTCCTTGCATAAAGTAAATGCGTCGGTTAGGATACTTGCACTTTAAAAGAGTGTAAGTTAGAGAACTTGCCTTTAGCGTAATTTATCCACGAAAAGCAATCAACACTTTCGAATTCCTATCGTAATACAGTTACGTATATATATGATATTCATTAGTCATATAATTTGACTTCACATTTTCTCTTTGAATATACGATCAACACATAAGGTAAGTTTTACCTAGCTACACAGTTATATAGAATATAATTTCTATCCTTAACGTTCCTTCTTCAGAGTTTAAACGCATTCTCATATTCTATAAGATCTCAACAATTAGCAAACATGGTTGCATATTATTAATATCACATAAGACCACAATCAATACTAAATATATTTCATTTTAGCAAGTTACGGCATCTCCTTAAGTTAACCGTCAAAATCGGGTTCAAGTAACATCATACAATATCACGTAGCATGTATTCATATTTAAAGGATACTTTACATGCTTGTATAACTTTTCCAAATCCAATCGTACATGGTATAGGTTCTTAAGTTAATACTTAAAGCCATTCAAGGACACGAACTCATATGGTCTAACATGGTCGTTTTTAAACACATAAGATATTCATATAACTTGTATTAGTCATGCTCATGAGTATTCGTATTGCATATATGTAGCTAGCATTGTTATTATCTTGAAAACATGCTTTGTTTATGCTAAACTTTAATCACGGCAACCAATCATGGTATATATATGCATGACACATGAATGAGTCTAAGAGTACTATCACATGTGTCCATAAATATCAGAATTTAAATCTCCACGTATCGTGTTAATGCTCATGTGCAAGGCTTGTATTTCTATTAGTGAATCTTACTAATAGAGCCTAACATGTTCATGCTTCCTTACGAACTATATAAACACAAGTTAAGGCTTCATTCATATATTTCAAAGTTATCTAAACATGCTCATAACATCAAAATGACTATATAGCATTTACATGATCATATCCACCTTCAAACTTATATTTTTGTTAGGAATGAGCACTAGTTAGGTTCACATATTCATATTTTATTACGGAACCAATATAGATAAGTTAACATGCACTTCATGTGTCTCTAGGTGGTACTAACGTGCTTGCAAGGTCAGTATGTAAACATGCTTTATAATGTTAATGAGTGTTTATGAAATTTTAAGTTCGTTTCCAAGCTTCATGTCATTTTGTTAACCATGCATGCTAATACACTAAAACATGCTTACATTGCCTCATTAGGTTTATATATATGTATTAATCATGCTTCCATGCTTGTTTAAACAAAAATAAACCAATTAGTACATAACAGTTTTGTTGCAGAATGCAGAAAACTGAACACAGAGGCCGGCGCTGCGGCGCGGCAACAGCAGCCATATTCTAGCGCTTCGGCGCGGGTGGCACTGCGGCGTGGGCTGCGGCGTGGGTGGGGCTGCGGCGCGGGCTTCGGCGCTGCGGCGCGGGCTGCGGTGCTGCGGCATGGGGACAGTTCCTGCAGTTCAGACTGCAGCGAAACCGACACAAAACCTCCCATTTTATCGTTCTCGACATACCCATATGCTATTAGACTAACCTTTTAACTTACTAACACATATATATGCTTATATAACAGTCAATCGCCCAAACGATTCCCAATTTGATGAATTCCAACTAATTTCACGAATTCGATGTTTTATAGAAATTACATAGTAACAATGGAAATGAAAGTCAAGAAAGCTATATAGTGGTTCCATCACGTATGTATGTTCATATAACAACAATATAAGGGTTCTACAAACCAATCATGAACCAATTTGACATAATCAAAAATTAGAACTTTTGACAGAAAACGAAAATGAATAACAAGGAAACTGTATTATACCTTCTGTTAGATTCTGAACTTGCTGCTACTCAAGAACACTGATAAATATATATATAACTCTTAACTTACTTAGCCAAAATTCTCAGCAAATGAATTAGGAAGAGGATGGGTTATATTTATAGATGAATTTCATAACCAGGCAATGCAATTACATCCAAAATCAAACTAACAGATTATAGGAATGTTTGCTAGATAAGAGGGAGTTGGTAATTAGTTGGTGATCTCCACTATTCCACCCACTCCTTTCATGATCATGATGGCTAGAATGCTGAGTTTGAGTGAAGAGAGTAGGCTAGCTTCATGATGCATTTCACGTGTACAAGGTTTGTGTTTAATAATATGGGACAAGGCCATATACTCAACATTTTATTAGTACACAACACTTAAATTATTACACACACATAACATACTTCCTACTCTTATGTTATATTATATATACTTATTGTCCATACCTAGGTTATAACTTAATGTCACAATATAAATTTGCATAAGGAATACCTCAATATAGTGAAGGTGACTTGTACGCATATAAACCATGTACCTTCTGTTAATACTGTGACACCCCCAAATCCGGGTACTTCAATTTCCACGGGACTTGGTGTTCACTATACAAATATCATCTATCTATCTACCCATAGTAAATGCAAACCATGAAATAAATAGAAATAATCCTCCCCTTATGGGGTTACAACATCTGAAAAGAAATACATCAATCCCAGGTCGTACTTAACCTTAAATATCAAATGCGGAAATATAACTAATTAAATAAGTTTTACACAACTTTAACATAAGTCTGAAACATAAACACATAAAATAAACAACAAGTCTTCATCACTTGTTGACTTTGCCCTTGCCTTTGCTAGTAGAAGGCTCGTCAGACCTTTCGTTCTTAACTGCAATGTTATTATTACGCAAGAGTGAGCACGGTTGCCCACAAGTATAATAATATGACAACAATATAATAACATGCGAGTGAATCAAGGACATCTGAATAAAGAAACTCAACTTTTGACTCGAGGATAAATAACAGGAATCAAAATATCATCTGAGGGTCATAAGACCTTGAACTATGTCCTAGGTTGTAAAGTGTTTATACTTAAAACCTTTAACAGTCATAAGACTATGGACTCTACTTCTCGTACTTAGGGGGATCAGCCCTTAGTACCATATTGTGCACAATATCTCAACGCTAAAGCGTAAATAATCCCCTTTTACAGGGTTGTTCATCTCAGTTTTGACATCAGAGTCCGCACCAAAGGAAGTTTGGTTTGGATAAGCTCAATAAGTATTTTGGAATTTAGAACGTTCATCAACTATGGACTAGTCGAATCAATAAGGGTTCACTAGTCCTATAAGGTTCAACAATAACATCGATATTCAACTTGAATAATAAATCTCAAGAGTATACAATCGAATAAGTATTGTATCACTGAATCATGCTTTTAAAAGAGTTACAATATGTAATATGAATTTCGAACTTGAACAATTAAAAACACGAGCTTACTCGATATAGAAACACAAGTCTAAGGCTTAATAAATGAATAAATTAGAATTTAGGGAACTTGCTAAATCAATAAGTTAGGGATAGGATACTTGCCTCTTGCACAAGCTACAATTATAATTCACGTTCTTTATTACATCCTACATATCAATACGTTCACAATACAAATTAATCAATAACTCGATATACGTATCGAATCACACACATCGGTCTTGAGCACGTTATTGGACTATACAATTAACGATTCAAGTCATGTAATTAACTTATTAATTACTCACGTAATATAAGTTATTAACCTCTTATTATATGTTTAGCATATCTTTATGTTCATTACATTAGGTTTTAAACCACCTCTTAGAACACACGAACACTTAGCAAAAAAATTTCAAATTTCTGCAAGGGGCGCGGCCGCGCGCCAGTTACCCTTGGGACCAGCGCGGCCGCGCGGCAACGCAGACCCAGATTTCCAGTTCGCGAATGACACACAGAGCAACCCAAATAAATCCAAATTAAACTAACGAAATGAATTTAAGGCTACCCATGAGATATAGAATTTACAGAAACATCATACCATGTTCTAAGCATGTTTTTAACACTTTAAATCACGAAATTACACAAATCACAACATTTAATTTCACTATTTTCAATATTTTATAAAGTTTTGAAAGAAAACAAGAATTCAACGTTACGGATTCGTTATAACACCGAATCCGTTCGTTTAACTTCCATTTTGTTCGTTTAAATGTACACAATCACATTCAAGTGTTAATTTAAGTTAAATAAACGCATAAGGTGTGTAAATTTTGTACGTAAGGGCCATATGGGCCATATGTACAATTTTTACACTCTGTAACTTTTGAAAACCCAATTATCAACAAAATTCCATGGTGTGATCACTGAAAGTTATGCATATATGGCATATAATATGTTATGGACATCAATTAATATATATATAGCCATATCATGAACAAGTCATCAATTTAGTCTTTTACAGAAAACTTCAAAGTACGTTAATGGAAGTTTTGAAAACTTAATTAAGACGTAATTACATAAAATTGATCACTGTGATTTATGTATACATGGTATAAAACATGTTATAAACATAATTTAACCCATATAAAACCATATAACCAACAATGATTCAAAATTGACGATTACAGAGAACTTCAAAGTACGTAAAAATAGAAAGCTTAAAACTTAATATAACTGAATTTACCCTTGCTAGTTGGTGAAGATGATTCAAGGATGATGATATAAACTTTTCAAATTCTTCTTCCTCAATCTTTTCTCTCAAAATTCTCTCTGATATGAATATATGAATTGATATAGTATATATGTATATAAGTATAATACGTATAATATATAATGGGTGAGTGGTTGTCAGTTGGTCCCTTAGTGGGTTAACTGACCAACTCCCCTTAAGGCCTTGTTTGGCTAGCTTAAGGAATCCCTTCTCATTTATTTTAATTAATTTATTATAATATAGTTAATTAATGTCACACCCAATTAAATCAAATAATGCTATTTAAATCAATTAAATAAAATAGCATAAATCTACATTAAATCACATAGTCACATAATTAAAATTCTTATTTATTAATTATGTCTAATCATAAATCTCTAATTAATTAATAAATTAATTAGAATAACATTATGCTTATTAATTAATATATTAATCAAATAAGCTCAATTAAATACATACTTTGAATATAAAAATTCACCACATTAATTTAACTAATGTGACACATATAATTAAATTAATCTACCACAAATTCATCGATTAATTATTTAACTCAATAATTAAATCATCAAAAAAATATTTATTTAATTCAATAAATATTCAAAATAAATTACAAAAATCTTGTTTGTCACATCTTTCCCCCCTTAAAAGGATTCTGTCCCCAGAATCACGGTTCAATTAAATTTCGTCCCGTTACATTCTCCCCCCCTTACAAAGATTCTGTCCCCAGAATCGCATAAACAAAAAATTAAGTAAATAAATCTGGGTAATTCTTCATCATATGCTCTTCGAGTTCCCACGTAGCTTCTTCAGCATTGTGGTTCCTCCAAATTACCTTAACAGAAGGTATAATTTTATTTCTGAGGACTTGCTCTTTCCTGTCAACAATCTGAACAGGAATTTCTTCATAGGATAAGTCTTTCTCAAAATGTAGGGGTTCATATTCAATCACATGTTTGTAATCGGGTTTGTAGGGGCGTAAAACTGACACATGAAAGACGTTGTGGACATTCTCAAGCGCCGGAGGTAAGGCTACCTCATACGCAACTTCTCCAATCCTTCGCAGTACTTCAAAGGGTCCAATGAACCTTGGGCTCAATTTTCCCTTCTTACCGAATCTGATCTTCCCCTTCCAGGGAGAGACTTTCAAGAACACATAGCTACCCGATTCAAACTCAACGTTCTTACGGTGTGGATCGGCGTATTTCTTCTGCCTATCCTGAGCTGCTACCAGTCTTGTTCTGATCACTTTGACTATCTCTGCTGTCTGCTGTACCAGTTCTGGACCTAATAGTTGTCTCTCGCCAACTTCATCCCAGTATAGCGGGGTTCTGCATTTTCTTCCGTACAACGCTTCGTAAGGCGGCATGCCAATACTAGCGTGGTAACTGTTGTTGTAACCGAATTCCACAAGCGGTAGGTGATCATCCCAATTTCCTTAAAATCCATGATGCATGCTCTCAACATATCTTCCAATGTCTGGATCGTTCTTTCACTCTGCCCATCTGTCTGAGGGTGATAAGCCGTACTCATTCTCAACTGTGTCCCCATGCATTCTTGTAGTCGCTTCCAGAAGTTCGATGTGAAACGCGGATCTCTGTCGGAAACAATTGACACCGGAACTCCGTGCCTCGAAACAATCTCTTTCACATATAGCCTTGCCAACTGGTCTAAGTTGAATCTGATTTTAATCGGAAGGAAGTGTGCGGATTTCGTCAGTCGGTCAACGATAACCCATACTGCGTCGTAGCCTTTCTGAGTCGTCGGAAGGCCAACCACGAAATCCATCGTAATGTGTTCCCATTTCCATTCTGGGATTTCCAGGGGTTGTAGCAAACCACTTGGTCTCTGATGTTCTGCTTTCACTTTCTGACAAGTTAGACACTTTGCAACACACTCAGCAACATCTCGTTTCAAATTTGGCCACCAGAAGTGCTGTCGAAGATCCTGGTACATCTTGGTGCTACCGGGGTGAATTGAATACCGTGAGCTATGAGCCTCTCTCAAAATGTCATCCTTAATTTCTGGCACTGACGGTACCCGAACTCTATTCTCAAATCTCAGTAGTCCCTCACTGTCTATCTTGAATCTCGGTTCGGTTCCTTCAGATATCTTTTTCTTAACCTTCTCACATTCTTCGTCCTGAAGTTGAGCTTCCCTTAACTTTATCCAATAGGGTTGTACCAGCTTGAATCTGAAACAACTTCTCGTCAATCTCCATCGAATACTTCACTTCCAATTTCAGCTTTTCCATTGCTGAAATTAGTTCCTCCTGAGTAGTCAACATCATCAATTTCTCCCGACCCTTTCTGCTTAAGGCGTCGGCAACCACATTAGCCTTACCCGGATGGTATAAGATTTCACAGTCATAATCCTTAATTAACTCCAGCCACCTTCTCTGGCGCATATTCAAGTCCTTCTGTGTAAAGATATATTTCAGACTCTTGTGGTCTGTATATATTTCACACTTCTCCCCATAGAGATAGTGTCTCCAAATTTTTAAAGCAAATACCACGGCAGCTAACTCCAAGTCATGGGTCGGATACCCCTTCTCATAGTCTTTCAATTGTCGTGACGCATACGCAATGACCCTGCCGTTTTGCATAAGCACACAGCCAAGTCCTTTATGCGACGCATCACTATAAACCACAAAATTGCCTGTGTCGTCCGGAAGGGATAACACAGGTGCTGAACTCAACCTCCTCTTGAGCTCTTGGAAACTTTCCTCACACTTCTCTGTCCAAACGAATTTCACCGATTTTCTAGTCAAATTTGTCAGCGGAGTTGCGATCTTGGAAAAGTCCTGAATAAATCTTCTATAATAACCCGCCAATCCAAGAAAACTCCTCACTTCCGACGGTGTTTTCGGCAGATCCCAGTTCATCACAGCTTCGACTTTAGAGGGATCTACCGAAATTCCGTCCTTGTCGATCACATGTCCAAGAAATTGCACTCTTTCAATCCAGAATTCACATTTAGAAAATTTGGCGTACAACTTCTCTCTTCTCAACGCCTCTAATGTTAACTTCAGATGTTCTACATGTTCTTCCTTGGTCTTCGAGTATACCAAAATATCGTCGATAAAGACCACCACGAATTTGTCCAAAAACGGCTTGAACACTCCATTCATTAAGCCCATGAATGCTGCAGGAGCATTCGTTAGACCAAATGACATTACCAAAAATTCGTAGTGACCATATCGAGTCCTAAATGCTGTCTTTGGAACATCCTCTGGCCTCACCTTCAGCTGATGATAGCCACTCCTCAAGTCTATCTTTGAAAAGTACCTTGCACCCTTCAATTGGTCGAACAGATCGTCGATCCTCGGTAATGGATATCTATTCTTAATTGTGACCTTATTCAGTTCTCTGTAGTCGATGCAAAGCCGCATCGTCCCGTCCTTCTTCTTCACAAATAACACCGGCGCTCCCCACGGCGATACGCTCGGTTGGATGTACTTCTTGTCCAGTAACTCTTGTAGTTGTACCATTAACTCTTTCATCTCTACCGGAGCCATCCGGTATGGTGCCTTCGATATTGGGGCCGTCCCTGGCGCCAAATCGATCACAAACTCAACCTCTCTGTCTGGCGGAAGTCCTGGCAGATCATCCGGAAATACGTCTAAGAAGTCCCTCACGACTGGTATATCTTCTAATTTCGAATTTTCTTTACGACTATCGACTATGTAGGCTAAATATCCTACACAGCCTTGTCTTAACAACTTCCTGGCCTGCATCATCGTCAGACAACTCGCTTGTCTAGGCGATTTACTGCCATAAAACACAACCTTTGACGGGGTCATAAGGTTGATACACTTCCTCTGGCAATCAATTACAGCCCCATAATTGACTAGCCAATCCATTCCCAGAATAACATCGAATTCCCCAAGTCTAATCGGGATAAGATTTACGTTCATAATGTTACCCTTAATATCTACTCTACAGTTCTTGTGTACATACTTAACAGGGATTACTTCTCTATTCGCAATCTCTATATTCATGGGGTATTCTAACTCGTCCATAGGAAGTTCTAAGTTCTTAGCAAAGTCATCGGATATAAATGAACAAGTAGCACCCGAATCAAATAGTACATAAGCATTAACTTTATTGATCGGAATGATACCTGACACCACATCGCGAGACTGCACAGCATCCTGCACGGTCATGTTGAAGGTCCTGGCGGTTGGTCGGTTGGTTGCGGTTGGTCCCGTGATAGTTAAAGCACTTCCACCGCTGTTTCCCCTGTTTCCACCTGATCCTTCCCTTCCAGATCCCTTCTTGGGACAGTCCCTTGCCAGATGGTCCTTTGAGCCGCAAGTGAAGCAAGCGCCCTTCTTTGGGTTCGGACAGTTAGGTGCTATGTGGCCTTCCTGACCACAATTATAACATACTCGTTTTCCCTTCATACAGACCCCCAGGTGAGCTTTCCCGCAGGTCGAACAAGCTTCGATCCTCTTTTTCTGACCACCTTGCTGATTCCCAGTCGATGAGTTATCATTCCACCTCCTCTTCTGATTATTACTCCCTCCCGTGTTGCTACCACTAGCCTTGTTAATTCCTTCACCTTCACTCTTCTTCTTTTTCTGATCTTGGTTATACTTTGTAACTGCATCACTCCCGCCTTCAGCGAGAATGGCCTTCTCCAACACCCC
Source organism: Panax stipuleanatus (assembly GCA_020205555.1). Classification (NCBI taxonomy): domain Eukaryota; kingdom Viridiplantae; phylum Streptophyta; class Magnoliopsida; order Apiales; family Araliaceae; genus Panax; species Panax stipuleanatus. The sequence goes on from JAINUT010001904.1 coordinate 26,022, forward strand.
AGCAAAAGTGTTCAATTGGAACATTGACACTTTGCTATACAACCAGGGCTTCAGGCCCTGTTCAAACCTCCTTGCCTTCCTCTGATCGGTGTGCACTTGATACGTGGCAAACCTAGCCAACTCATTGAATTTCGCCGCATATTCTGGTACGGACATATTTCCCTGTTTCAGTTCCAAGAACTGGACCTCCATTTGATTCTGCGAGCTGGTCGGAAAGTACATCTCGAAGTACATCTCCTTGAACCTCTCCCAGGTAATCACACCTTCACCTCCCCGGACCTTATTCGCTTGCCACCAATAGCTGGCCTCAGATTTCAGCATGAACGTTGCATAGGCGGTTTTCTGGTCCTCTCTGACTCTGGCGACGTCAAAAACTTTTTCCATCTCCATGACCCAGGTTTGAGCTTCTATCGGGTTCATGGTGCCTTTAAACTCTGGCGGTCCCACCGCCTTGAAGTCCTTGAACGTTGTGGTCGGTGGAGCTTGAGGTTGGTTGTTAAGCGCTCCAGCAAGTAAGTTCGCCAACTGCTGAACGGGGTTAGCATTGGCGTCGTTGTTGTTGTTAGTTGACCCTTCTTGGGCCTGTTGACGGTTAGATCGTCTCCTTGGCGGCATTTTACTGTTAAGAAATACGCGTATTAGAACTTTATTCAATCTTTTAAATATCTAAGGCTTAACTTAAACATTTAGACACAATCAGTCAACACATTATCTCAAATAAACTCTGATATATTACTAAATCAAAAGTTTTAACATAATACGATAGCATCACTGCTATTTACATCAACTATCCTGAGATAAAGAATCTACAGGATTTAAAACATAAAATATTCCTCTGTTTATAAACACATTGGAATTTACATTATTAACTACTAGATAGGTTTCACAAAATCAAATGTTCCTATCACTGCCCATTAAGGCGACGAACAGCTTTGCCACGCTCTTCTTCCATAATCCGAGACATCGTCCTGCGATCTAGCATGTACGACGGTAGTCCTTCAAACTGAATTGGGTACCTCATAACCCGATCCTGGGCCTCGTCAATTGCATACTGAAGTATAGAGTACGTCTCTTCAAGCTTGGCCTTCTTCGCCCGACAATTATCTTCTGCGAGATCTGCTCGTCGTGATTCCCTTACCCAAGCCTCCTCTGCTATGGCCAGCCTTGCTGATTTCTCTTTTAGTTCATTCTTCAATTCCTCAATTTCCTCTGACTTCTGCTCGGTTTGGCCCTTCTCGTGAGCCAAATTCCACTCTACATTTCCCAAACGTGTGTGAAGAGCCTCAACCTCTCCATCCCTCAGCTCGATGGTAGACTGTTGAGTAACCGACCGCTCCCTCAGCTCCTGAACAGTCTCCCTCAGCTCCTGAACAGTATCACGTAACTCTATGTTACGGTCATACAGCTCGTCATACATCTCAGCACTGATAGAGCTCGGCGGGAACTCTTCAGGGTCTTCCTCCTCCTCTTCAGCTGCCTCAGCCTGAACTTCAATCTCCTCAGGGTCTTCCTCAGAGTCCTCCTCTGAATTAGACACCGGCACAATCTCCTGACCAATGACTGTGATCAAGGGTGATGGCTCTCGTCGGACTAACTGCTCCCAAACTACGTGGATATCTCGGGGCTCCTCCTCTCTAGCCTCTAGGGGTACAAGGTCCCTGGACTGACTAGGTTCTCCAGCATTCGTCATCCTGACAAATAAAATTTTAAGTTTTAGTAATTACGTGATGCTAATCGAGACTCGAATATATAAGTATAAGCACGTAGCACATAAGGTAAGTTATTATCTTTCTTAGAACTCGATAAGAGTTATCATTACTATGTTCTCGATCTCTAAAAAGGCTACTATCCTAAGGTTTTTCCCCACCTAAGGTTCATAACCTACAGCTCTGATACCAACCTGTGACACCCCCAAATCCGGGTACTTCAATTTCCACGGGACTTGGTGTTCACTGTACAAATATCATCTATCTATCTACCCATAGTAAATGCAAACCATGAAATAAATAGAAATAATCCTCCCCTTATGGGGTTACAACATCTGAAAAGAAATACATCAATCCCAGGTCGTACTTAACCTTAAATCTCAAGTGCGGAAATATAAATAATTAAATAAGTCTTACACAACTTTAACATAAGTCTGAAACATAAACACATAAAATAAACAACAAGTCTTCATCACTTGTTGACCTTGCCCTTGCCTTTGCTAGTAGAAGGCTCGTTGGACCTTTCGTTCTTAACTGCAATGTTATTATTACGCAAGAGTGAGCACGATTGCCCACAAGTATAATAATATGACAACAATATAATAACATGCGAGTGAATCAAAGACATCTGAATAAAGAAACTCAACTTTTGACTCAAGAATGAATAACAGGAATCAAAAGAACGTCTGAGGGTCATAAGACCTTGAACTATGTCCTAGGTTGTAAAGTTTTTATGCTTTAAACCTTTAACAGTCATAAGACTATGGACTCTACTTCTCGTACTTAGGGGGATCAGCCCTTAGTACCATACTGTGCACAATATCTCAACGCTAAAGCGTAAATAATCCCCTTTTACAGGGTTGTTCATCTCAGTTTTGACATCAGAGTCCGCACCAAAGGAAGTTTGGTTTGGATAAGCTCAATAAGTATTTTGGAATTTAGAACGTTCATCAACTATGGACTAGTCGAATCAATAAGGGTTCACTAGTCCTATAAGGTTCAACAATAACATCGATATTCAACTTGAATAATAAATCTCAAGAGTATACAATCGAATAAGTATTGTATCACTGAATCATGCTTTTAAAAGAGTTACAATATGTAATATGAATTTCGAACTTGAACAATTAAAAACACGAGCTTACTCGATATAGAAACACAAGTCTAAGGCTTAATAAATGAATAAATTAGAATTTAGGGAACTTGCTAAATCAATAAATTAGGGATAGGATACTTGCCTCTTGCACAAGCTACAATTATAATTCACGTTCTTTATTACATCCTACATATCAATACGTTCACAATACAAATTAATCAATAACTCGATATACGTATCGAATCACACACATCGGTTTTGAGCACGTTATTGGACTATACAATTAACGATTCAAGTCATGTAATTAACTTATTAATTACTCACGTAATATAAGTTATTAACCTCTTATTATATGTTTAGCATATCTTTATGTTCATTACATTAGGTTTTAAACCACCTCTTAGAACACACGAACACTTAGCAAAAAAATTTCAAATTTCTGCAAGGGGCGCGGCCGCGCGCCAGTTACCCTTGGGACCAGCGCGGCCGCGCGGCAACGCAGACCCAGATTTCCAGTTCGCGAATGACACACAGAGCAACCCAAATAAATCCAAATTAAACTAACGAAATGAATTTAAGGCTACCCATGAGATATAGAATTTACAGAAACATCATACCATGTTCTAAGCATGCTTTTAACACTTTAAATCACGGAATTACACAAATCACAACATTTAATTTCACTATTTTCAATATTTTATAAAGTTTTGAAAGAAAACAAGAATTCAACGTTACGGATTCGTTATAACACCGAATCCGTTCGTTTAACTTCCATTTTGTTCGTTTAAATGTACACAATCACATTCAAGTGTTAATTTAAGTTAAATAAACGCATAAGGTGTGTAAATTTTGTACGTAAGGGCCATATGGGCCATATGTACAATTTTTACACTCTGTAACTTTTGAAAACCCAATTATCAACAAAATTCCATGGTGTGATCACTGAAAGTTATGCATATATGGCATATAATATGTTATGGACATCAATTAATATATATATAGCCATATCATGAACAAGTCATCAATTTAGTCTTTTACAGAAAACTTCAAAGTACGTTAATGGAAGTTTTGAAAACTTAATTAAGACGTAATTACATAAAATTGATCACTGTGATTTATGTATACATGGTATAAAACATGTTATAAACATAATTTAACCCATATAAAACCATATAACCAACAATGATTCAAAATTGACGATTACAGAGAACTTCAAAGTACGTAAAAATAGAAAGCTTAAAACTTAATATAACTGAATTTACCCTTGCTAGTTGGTGAAGATGATTCAAGGATGATGATATAAATTTCTCAATTTCTTCTTCCTCAATCTTTTCTCTCAAAATTCTCTCTGATATGAATATATGAATTGATATAGTATATATGTATATAAGTATAATACGTATAATATATAATGGGTGAGTGGTTGTCAGTTGGTCCCTTAGTGGGTTAACTGACCAACTCCCCTTAAGGCCTTGTTTGGCTAGCTTAAGGAATCCTTTCTCATTTATTTTAATTAATTTATTATAATATAGTTAATTAATGTCACACCCAATTAAATCAAATAATGCTATTTAAATCAATTAAATAAAATAGCATAAATCTACATTAAATCACATAGTCACATAATTAAAATTCTTATTTATTAATTATGTCTAATCATAAATCTCTAATTAATTAATAAATTAATTAGAATAACATTATGCTTATTAATTAATATATTAATCAAATAAGCTCAATTAAATACATACTTTGAATATAAAAATTCACCACATTAATTTAACTAATGTGACACATATAATTAAATTAATCTACCACAAATTCATCAATTAATTATTTAACTCAATAATTAAATCATCAAAAAAATATTTATTTAATTCAATAAATATTCAAAATAAATTACAAAAATCTTGTTTGTCACAGTTTCACTTTCTTAACATACTTTTATATAGCTAGGTACGTATAGATATATCTCAACCATACATACTTACTATCATCCTTCATAAACATGTATCACACACTTAACTAAAGGTGTTTGACATATATTTAAAACTTATATGATCCTTATTATTCATACGTTTCTCAAACCTTAACGGAATTATAGTTTTCGAGTTTTATATAACCATTGTACAAATCAACACTTAATGCATCATTTAAGATTCTATTTTATAACTCATAAATAATAATGTAAACATGCTACTATGTTCATCATGTATACATGTTTATAAGGGCATTAACTCAAGTTTTAAAACCTAGCATGCTCATTCTACTCCAAGTTAAAATCATACGGTTTTCATACTGGACTTTCATATACCTCAAGTAAACCAAGTTCATGCCTCAAGGGACAACTACTAACGTCATATTACCACATATAGAGGCTAAACAATACTAAGTAGGCATGCTCGTGCTTACACTACACTTAATCACATAGTTATATGCTTTAGAAATTCATTTTCTTGAATATGCGTGCATAGATGAAATCCACGTTTTATCACAGGATGCTCATGTCAACATGTTGATAGGCATAATGAAATCTAATATACATGCTTGCATGATCATAATGTAACTCACACAGTGCTTGATGCTATTACCTTTCACATTCTAAGTTTTTAAAAAAATCGCACTAAGTCAACAAGGTAACTTAGTACATGCCAAGTGTCTCGTAGCCATGACTCTCATGTATTAGAACACATATACAAGTCACTTATACATGCTCAAATGATCAGAGTGTGGGCATCCAATATATATGTCCAAAAACTCTAAGTTTGTCTTTTGAAATCAATGTAGTCTTCAATCATGTATGCTAGTGTGTGCTCAACACTTTAAGTATGCCTTTCATGTCAATATAGGTCACATGACCACGTTCAAAAAATCAGAATATATACATGCTATGTATACGTCACGGTTCAACTCCAAAACTATAAGTTTTATTTTAAAATCATATGTTTTCCTTCCATAGTACGTACTAACATGGCCATGAATGTACATGTAGTATCAAGAACATATATACTATAAGTTAATACTAACTTTCATGCATGTCTAGACCGTACAAATGCGTTTACAAGGTCAGAACACACATGTTTACACATGTATCAAAGTTCATATCGAAAACTATAAGTTTCATTTTAAAACTATAAGTTCTTCATCAATAATGTATACTATCATGCTTATGTCATGTCATAATACTCATATATACATGTTATTTATGTCTACATGATTGCTCTAAGTGGTAACAACCAAGCTAGAAGAAACAGACTGCAACAGAAAATAAAATTCTAGAATTTGGAACAGGCGCAACTGCGCCGCTGGCCAGTATAAAACTGGCGCAGCTGCGCAGGGCTACGGCCAGAGGCAGAGACAGCCTGCTTCAGCAGAACTGCAACCCAACTCACAAATTTCACAGCAAATTTTGATTTTAAACTGCTATAATACATTTCTAACGTGCTTGTAACTCATTTAACAATCTAACAAACATATTCATAATCCATAAATTAATCAATACATGCTTACTTCAAGATTCAAGAAATTAGAAATTTTTAGAGAATTGAATGTCAGTTAGTTATACCTTTTGACTGAAATTGCTGCTACAATGGTTCTCACAATGCTGCTATACTACTCCTTCTTAACTCAAGGATGCTTATCACAGATATATATGCTCTCAATTCTCACTATAACGACTTATTCTCAGAAAATGAAAACAAGAAGGGGAAGAAGCTTTATATAGACAAAGTTTTACCCAGACAATGCTCTTCTCCCTTAAATCAAACCAAAGGAAAATTGGATTAATTGTTGGTTTAGGAAGAGTTGGTGAACTCCATCATGATTCCCACACCCCTTGTAATCATGTGCTAGGATTGTTGATTTTGAGAAGAGTAAATAAAGTAGATAGCCATGTGGCTATACACGTGAAGAAGAAATGGGCTCTTATTATGGAACAAACCATAAATCTCAGCAAAAGCAACTAGCAAGTGATATTATGTATGCCCAATACTTAGTTTATACACTTCTACATGTAATATACACACTAAGGTTATATAATATGGGTATACATTCCATCCCATATAACTTAGGTTATAATGAACTAGAGTCACAATGACATTATCAATGAGCAACTAAGTAATTCAATGTATCAGGTAGGGTACATATATATCATCATATAATCTATGTACATTTTCTTAATACCGAATATAATTCAATTGAGTATTACTCATTATTATAATGGTTATTATTACAATTATAATAACTTATTGAAATTATTATCAATTAAACAATTACTTACTCCTTATAATATTCATGTGGTACTTAGCTCACTCACACATGTACTCACATTACCTCATGTACACATTTATTTTCTAATCTTACTATATAGTCTACATATATCATGTGTAGCCATATTAATGCGTCACCTTGTATGATATGAATAATATATAGTTAGCTACCATGTACTAACGGTTTAATTATCGCATCCTTTGCATATGTCGACTAGTTGAGCAAATATAATCTACTCGCTTATATATTATTATATTCAATGGCAATTAATTAATTAATAAAATATTAATTAATTCATCCCTCATCAACCAATGTAATTATTAGTCTCCATAACAATTAATTAACATTTATATGGTTAATTACCACATTAAATAAATATAAATCTTATTATATTTATAAACAATATACTTATTATCATGTTATCACTCGCAATAATAATAATTCAACATACCATTATAATAAAACTAACAATTAATATAGATTAATTGTTTAATTAATAATTTCTCCATCCTTAATTAATTTAATTCATCATCGGATCTATTATCGTGCCACACAAGGCATTTCTCACAAGCTCAATATTAAGCTTATTATCTCTACCACACTGAATATTCTTTTATTATAAGGTTTGTGTGACTCAAGCATTTTAATGCTAAGCTGCCTCAATTATTTATACACTTATAATTTGTATAACCTTTACGCTTAGAATAATTAAGATCTACTCTATTAATTATTTAAACAATAATATCTACGATAAAATAATAACTTAAGTTATTTAATACATTAAAATAACTTAGTTCCCTTTCATTAATTAAACTCCCTTGAAAATACATTAGAAATTATGTATTTAGCCATAACATAAAATATTATGTTTTCTCCAAATAAGCACATTCATTATTAGAAAATAATTTACTTATTGTCTCAAGATATTATAATTAATATAATATCTATTAGAAATAATCACATGTACGGCACATGTACATTATATATAGAAAATAGATAATAAGTTTATTTTCTATTATAATAATTTATTTCCATCAATTTATTTACATATAGCAAATACGTTTTAATATATTTACTATATTAATTAATTATACCTATCATCTCAAATATATAAGGTAATATTATTATTTAAAAATAACATTTCCTTCATATATTAAAATAATTTTAATATCCTTTATTAGAAATATATAATATTGATTTCTCTTTCCTTTCTATAAATTGTCCCCAAAATAATTTCTTCAAATATTAATTATTCATTTAAAGATATAATAATTTACATCTCCCTTTAATAACGTATATATTTTTATTAACGATATTCGCACGTCAAACTTTCTCACATCTTACCACTCTAAGTAATATATATAAAAGTACCAACTATAATTACATATTCAACACACATATTAATTCATTTCTTTACTTAAGTAAATTAAACCCTGTACTATATCACCATAGTTAATTAAGGTTCAATATTCATATTATATTATTCCATAATATAATTCCCAACTATCAATTAACCAATATTTATTCTTATTAGTTAATTCCCTTAACTAACTCATGCTTCACTATCCAAACATATTCACGGATAGCTTAAGTGTTATTAATAACCTATATTATAAACATACTAGTTATTAATACACATACACAAGAATATGGTGATTATACATTAAAGATATTTAATGTCACCAACTTACTATGATAAAATAATTCTATAAATTATTTAATATCGATAGGAATTTATCCACTTCTTTTATCTCCACTGAATCGTCTCTACGCTAAATAACAAATATATATTAATAGTATATTTATAAATCACAAAAACACATATTACATAATCCATATTACCCTATGTAATATAATACTACATATCTCATATCACATATATATACTCTTATTCGAACCCATCTCACAGTTTAAGAATTTTATTTATTAAATCCTTATTTAATAATATCTAAAAATTCGGGTTCTTACATTAGGGTTATCTCTGATTAATTACGTTAGTTTCTGTTGGGGATAATGTTACCCGTGAGAACCCTTGCTGCAGCATTATCAGGCGATTGCTAGTAGGATATCATATTTAAGCTATCACAGAATGTTCTTGTCACTTTCTGCTGGGGATGACGTTATCCATGATAGTTTTGCCAACTCTGATGGGGATATATCTTGGTTATCGAGTTACCTTCTTGTATGCTTCTTTTTGAGGATGTGTATAACAGATTCCATCATTGGTGTTGGATTAATATATTGCTTCCGTCACTGGATCCCTTTCGACGTTTCGCGGGATTGTACTAATAGCTGAGACATCACTGGGGTTGAGACAACGGCTAATACTGTTAACGGTCTATACCCGACGCTTCTTTGGGGCTGAGCCAACGGCTGAACTATTTTGGTCTGTACCCGACGGTTTGCTGGGAGATCGGGGTTGATTTGATGGTCGGATATTGAGATTGGGGTTGATCTGACGGCCCAATTGGAGATCAGGGTTGATTTGATGGCCTGATATTGAGATCGGAGTTGATCTGACGGCCCGATTGGAGATCGGGGTTGATTTGATGGCCCGATATTGAGATCGGGGTTGATTTAATGGCCCAATATTGAGATCGAGGTTGATCTGACGATTTTTCCCTCCTGTAGGGTTCATATCGGGGCAAGAAAATTTTGAGTGTCTACAGATGCCCCTCTTTATCATGTTCATGTAATGTAATGGAATGAGCATGGTAAAGATTGCTAGACACTTGAAATATGACCAGACTTTAATGATGCAATGCAATGAATGTTAAAGTGTTTTCGCAGATCGCACTTCGCCTCGCCAATCGCATTGCAACTTGCATACCTTTGTCGGTGCTTGTGTTGGGGCTGATACTAACGGTTTGATTCCCATCGGTGTTGTCGGTGTTTATTTGATGATGATAAACCGAAATGCTTTCTACATTTCTGCTGGGGATGATGTTCATAGGCTATCGTGAACCGTTTTTCCTCGTTTTCTGTTGGGGATGACGTCACTCATGATAGCCTAGGGCTGACATTGTCAGACGATTACAAGTAGGGGAACCGCTAACATGCTTTGTCAAAGATAAGCTATCACAGATTGTTCTCGTCTTGCTCTACTAGGAATGACGTCCTCTGCGATAGCTTCGTAGATTCTGATGAGGTTGATATTATTGATATTACCTTGGTTTGAGACCAATAGTTTCCCTGCCTGGCGGTACTCTTTGCAGGCCTAATTTCCCTTCGACTGGTGCTATTGCACATTTCTAAAGGTTCCTTAGCTGGGGATACTTCTCGATTACCTAGTTTTCTTAATGGATGCTTTCGATGCCTATCCTGATGATAGTTTACATAGGCATTTTGCAACAGGCAGTTGAATCACCAATTCTTCTTGGTGCTCCTTTTGAGGATGTGTATAATAGATTCCATCATTGGCGATGGATTACTATATTGCTTCCATCACCGGATCACTCCCGATGCTTCGCAGAGGTTGATCCAACGGCTAAGACGTCACTGGGGTTGAGCTGATGGCTGAACTATACTCGGTCTGTACCCGACGCTTAGCTGGGTTGAAGCCAACGACTGAACTGTACTTGGTTTGTACCCAAAACTTCGCTGGGTTGAAGCCAACGGCTGAACTGGACTCGGTCTGTACCCGAAACTTCGCTGGGGTTGAACCCACGGCTGAACTGAACTCGGTCTGTACCCAAAACTTCACTGGGGCTGAACCAACGGCTGAATTGAACTCGGTCTGTACCCGAAACTTCGCTGGGGCTGAACCAGCGGCTAAATTGAACTCGGTCTGTACCCGAAAATTCACTGGGGTTGAGCCAGCGGCTGAATTTGATTCAATCTATACCCGATACTTCACTAGGGATGAGCCAACGGCTGAATTGGACTCGATCTGTACCTGATACTTCGCTGAGGTTGAGCCAACGACTGAATTGGATTTGGTCTGTACCTGATACTTCGCTGGGGTTGAGCCAACAACTGAATTGGACTCGGTCTGTACCCGATACTTCGCTGGGGTTGAGCCAACGGCTGAATTGGATTCGGTCTATACCTGAAACTTCACTGGGGCTGAACCAATGGCTAAATTGGATTTGGTCTATAACCGAAACTTCGCTAGGGCTGAACCAACGGCTGAATTGAACTCGGACTGTACCCGAAACTTTGAAAGTGGAAGTTTTGCGCAGTTTTTCGTCAATTTTCTCACAGTTTGTATCATTAATCCCTAGACATTGCTCTGGGATGAATACAACGGGTTTCCAGAGTGTCCCCCTTTCTGTCAGAATTACGCTGCTGATAAGTAGGTTTTATACCTACTTATTGGATATCAACTTGCAAGGATTATGGCTTAAACTCAAGCGTTTTACTATCTTTTAATGTGTTTTATCTTTGTTTTGCATTTCTTGGTCATGAAACTCAAAAGAGCAGGAAATGGCATGATTAAGGCATGGAATGGAATAAAAAGGGACCCAATGGCATAAAGTTGGCAAAAGCAAGGTGGAGAGCTTATGTGGAACAAAGGAAGGCTTGGCATGAAGATGGCATAAGGCAAAAGTCATGTGATGATGGCATCATAGCAGCAAATGAGAAGAAAAAGGAAGAAGTATAGAAAAAAGAAAATAAAGCAGCCGCAACCAAACTTCACCAGCAGCAGAGCAGTGCTCGCGCGACCGCGCCAAGAAAGCAAAGGAACCCGACGCGGCCGCGCCGGTCCTAAAAGTTGGATTTTTATTTGCTTTGTTTGGCTGAGTGTTTGTATAAGGGTGGGATTATTTTGAACGAGACATATCACTTATCAGAACTTAGACTTCATTTAATTTTTCAAGCATTGTCTTACATTTTCTAGGGTTTAGGAGCTAAGGAGAGCTTGAGAGCTTAACTCTTCTTCTCTTCTAGTTCAAGTAGCTTTCATTTCTAGGGCTCATCTTGGAGCTTATTTGTGGTCTAAACTCAAGCTTGCTAGCATCTATTGAAAAGGGGAACCACAAGATTTGCACTCTCTATCTCTCTTTTCTCTACTTTCATATTTGTTCAATGCTTGGTTTAAATCCCATAATGGTTGGTTGTTTAGTGATGAACTAACTTCCATTATGGGATTCTAATGGATTCTATTTGCTTATTCTAGGGTTTTATGCCTCTTTAAAATGTATGGATGAGAAAATATGGTTTTCCTAGCATGGTTGTGTTTTATGTTTAGATGCTTGATCAACATCTACTATAATAGTTTATATGGAATCGAAAGAGGATATGTAAACTTAGATTTTGCCGTGCTAGCATGTGTTTATGAAACTTGCATTTGATGAGTTTTGTGATTCGTAATCCGGATAGAAATATATCGTATTGCCATTTGTAGTCAATAGGGAGCTTGCACTTAAATCGGTTTAGCTTGTAAATTGCATAGACATATAGCAATTTAGGTTTTATCGATGTTCATGTGATTTCTCTCTCTTTTGAAGATATTATATGATATGGACTTGGTTTATTGAAAGATAGCCCTGCCTCACATTCGTGCTCCCGGCTAGCATTCCTATGTGATTATTCATACTTAACTTGAGGTGTTGTTAACCTAGATAACGCAATAGATGAAGTTAGGATCCCATATTTCTCTAATTTGAACCCCTTGCTTGTTAATTAGTTAAGTTTATTCTAAAACCAGTCTAGTTAATTAAAGAACACTTTGACACACGTTTGAGCAGACGAAGATAACCATAGGACTGTTGCATGATAGTTTAAGCCTGACTCCTTTCTCCGTGGGAATGATCTCGACTTACCGAATTTATTACTTATCGACCATGTATACTTGCACGTGTTTTGTGCCCGTTTTTGTTAACACTGAAATGGCTCAACAAGTTTTTGGCGCCATTGCCGGGGATACGGTGTTAGTTTATTACTATTGACATCAGTTTTTGTTAGATTTGGCTGACTTGAACAAATCTCTTCTTATCTCATTTATAACTTTATCTTTATTTGTGTTTCAAGTACTTGTCGATAGTTTATGCACACACGAACCTCAAATCTTGAGTTAGTGCCTCGACAAGAGAACATTAACGGTAGAGCGTGGAGAGCAAACATCAGAAACACTAATCCACAAGTAGAACCTGAACAACCCCATCAAATGGATGAAGAGCAGAGGGCCAATAATAGAGCCTTGCAGGACTACTCCATGCCAAAAATCACCGATCTGCATGAAAGTAGTATGCATACAAGCCAATCATGTGCGATGATAAAGCATATACTTTGGAGACAATCTTATTTATTTATTAATAAAAATATTCATTTATTAAAGGCATTTAATTATCTACATGGTGCTGTTTTTATAATATGTAAATAACCTATAGTTTTAAGCAATGCTTTTAGAATCATGATGATGATCATGCTAATGAGATCTAAATTCTTAGACAGCTTTAAAACTAAAATAGTTCCCAATCGTGGGATTACTAAAAAGGAGATTAGTAAATTCGGATAGATTAGTACATATGTTGCTTGCTCATTGGATGAGGATGATTGATCTCATAATCATTTGTGTGGAGACAGTAAAGCAAGTATGTAGGTGTTTATTGGAGAATAAGTTCACTGAACGTGACTCGCTATAGAATACCTAATGGAGTTTTACCAGCCTGTCAATAGGAATTCCTAATGTGATAGTAGTATAAGTGATCCTTGGACTTGAGATCATCATAGCATTTTGTATGTAATGAATTATACTTTGACTTATTCCTTAAAGCCCTTTAGAGTATATAAAAAGGTATGCTTGGGTATAATGAGTTTCATATGGAGAGAATGAATGATCAATAAATAATCTACCACCTCTAGTAAAAGAGGAGATATGTCCTATATGATTCGTTAAATGACAACCCAGGAATCCTTGGCCAAGGTGGAATGAAATTAGAAAGGAGTTTCTAATTTGCATTATTTGGAGTTGTGCATTTTCTAATCGAAATACATATAATTGAATAAAATAAGACTTGACAGTAAATCTATGTCTTATATTTAATTAGGACATTGTATGGTGGAAGGATTGAATTGTACGGTAACTATTTACTCACAGGTTCTTTTATGATTAATGTTGAAATCTATATTATCTAGAAAGTCGTTGATCGCTAGGGAGGCTTATCCCTATTGTAGAATAAATATTATTTATTTAAATAGATTATTAGTTTAATTTATTTATTTAAATAAGATTAGAATTGTTCTAATTGATTTATTCACAACCGATTTAATATGGAGAACCTAAAGGGTCACACCATAAAAGGAAGAATAATTATTTAAGAAGGTAATGGTATAATCGTAATAATGCATTAAGTATAATTAATTTAATCTATGGTGAAAGAATAAATTAAATAGCTTAATGTTTATTATTTAATATTTTAAAAATATTAAATATAAATTAATAACAAGAGACTTATTAATATTATTACAATTATTATTATTTTAATTTCTAAAGGAGTTTAGTAATTAATTTAATATTAGTAGTCTCATTTATTCCTAATAAGATTAGGAGGCAAATTAATTAAATGAATTTAATCAATGTGGTGGGAAGCCTAAATTAATTAAAAGAGTTTAATTAATTAAATAAAATCTCATGTCCAATAGGATTAGAAGGGTTGACCAATATCTATATAAGAGGAGTTTTATAATAGATATCAGTTGATGCAATTCCAATTGTTAGAGCGTACTCCTTTTCTATAGAGGATAGAAAACTAAGCCAACCACCCTCCTTCTTGATAATTCTTCTTCCTTGGTGGATCACCTCTAGAGGTCAAACACTTGAGTGGCTAACGTTGATCAAAAGAAGGAATCTAACCCAAAAATTCAAGGAGATCACGAAGAACAAGGAGTTGAACTCGTACTTGTGGAAGCTTCGTTCTACAAGGGTATGATTCCATAACTTCTTATTTATCGTTTTAAATTAATAATTTGCATAAAGGATGATCCGGATAATAGTTTTGTAAAAAAATTTTAAACTCTGATATACCATACTTCTGCTAATTTTGCAATTTGATTGCGTCACGATTTCGTACAAACCCAACAGTGGCATCAGAGCCAAACCTTTATGCAATTATTAATTATTTTAATTTCATATACATATGGGTATGTATTTAGAATAATTTATTGGGCATAATTAATTGTATAAAATTATTAATTTTTTTTTGAAAGAAGAAAAAAAACAAAAATAATTTTTGTATTGCTACTGAATCCGTGTATTTTAAAAAAGGCGACTCGCGTTTTTTTAATGACGAAGGATTTCTAAAAGTGGTTCCTTTCAAAAAATGTTATTCTAATTCATATGCTTTTTCTTAGAATTCCTTCAGTACCATAATCATGTAATGATGAATGATTTCAAAAAAAGGAAGAAAAAAAAAAGAAACTTGAATCACATTACCAGGATGACATTTAAAGTGGGAGGAACCAGGATGGCGTTATATATATATATATGTGTGTGTGTGTGTATATATATATATTATATTCTTAATAATTTTATAATTAAAATAAAGAGTTTATTTTAATCTTGAAATTGGATTTCATGCAATTTAAAATTGCCCATTAAATGATACTCATATATATATATAGAATGTTTTTAATTCATGAGATGAATATTTATTTATTGATACATATGGTGACATGTATGAAAATAAATGGGGTTGATTATGGACTATTTGACCAATGTGATTGGATTTTATTTTAGTTGAATGCTTGAATGAATGGATTTTATTAAATGGGGTCTGCGTACCTCGTCTTCTCTGATTTTTCTTGATGTAAAATTCTATCTCTCTCCTATGTACTTTTTCTTGACTGATGGTCAAGGTTTCTGCTTAATTTTAAATAGTTAATGTAATAAAGATAGTTAGAATTATCTTGAAAAAATAGGAGACCAAGGAACAAGGAGCGCGTAAAGACCCGTTTGTATGAAGCCCGGGTTTAAATGTAATAGTTACGTTTAAATTTAAATTCTTACACTCTTAGGTTTGACCTTTTGGTTCACTTGGTGACTCTAGTGAACCAAACTAGAATAAAAGTCCAAAATCAATTCGGGTAGAATATAGTATTCTATATGTGCATGCTAAGTATTATATATATTATATTTTATGCAAACATGCTTCGCATGTTTAATAAAATGACGCGTATTTTATATATATATATATATATATATGTGTGTGTGTGTGTGCATGCGCGCTAAACAAGATGAGACAAATAACAACAAACCTCTCAAAGAAATAATATTAAGTCTGAAGCGTTCAAAGATATTTAGAATATCGAACGTCGCCTTCTAGCATGATAAATTAATAGAGTATTAAATATTTAATATGAGCTTGTTGTGCTATCCACAAGGCGAGTATTGAGTATCTAAGATGTTAATTAATAACATTTGATGCTTATCAAGAAAATTGAATGATCTAGTCTTATTGTGCTATCCACAAGGACGTACATTTTTTTTGAATTTATGGAAGTGCTAGGCTGGACTTAACTTATATTATTTTAGTTCGGATGTGCAGTGTGACATCCCAGATTTTTAGAATTTATAAATGAGAATTTAATAAATAAAATTCTTATTATCTGATGTTTTGAGTTTGAGTATGTGAATACGTGTCATATATTGTAAAATATGTGAATTGATGTGAAGAGAATTTATATGTTAATTTTAATATATATTGATTAAATAAATATTTTAATTAAATTATTTATTGAGTTAAATAAATAATTACATGATTATTATGGAGTAAGGTAATTAAGTGTAGTATATTAATTAAATGGGTATTTAGTATTTGATTTAATTGATATAATAATTTTATGTTATAGTTCTAATTTAATTGAGATAATTAAATTAGATGAGTAAGGTGATGAGTGTTACATGCAATTATAATTAGCAAGTAATTATAATTATGTGTTAATTTTATGTGCTTAATTGATGTTAGACTTTTAATTAATTATATTAGAATGTTAAGATTTAATTAATTAAAGGATAACATTAAGAATATGTGTTAAAGGATTTATGAAAAGAATAAAAAGAGTTTTTTTTTAAATCGTTTTCCCAAACAAGGCCCTTGCACCATTTTTAAGTCCGTTTTGCCAAACGGGGCTTTAACTATTTAAAAACATTTTTTTAAAAAAATTAACTTGTTTTGCCAAACAAGCCTTATGGCTTTTTAAATTCTAATTGTAACTTATATATTAATGGTACTTATTATATTTAATATATGCCATTATGTAGTGGAAGTTATATGTATTATAATTATGTAGTATATATATATATATATATATATATATATATATATATATATATATATATATATATATATATATATATATATTATATTATATGTATATTACGTTAGATTAAAACAAGAGTTAGAAAAACAAAGTTAGTTTGCTAGAGAGAAAAAGAAAGAGCAGAGAAGAATTAGAGAAGAAGAGAAGGAAAGAAAGGCAGAACCTAAGAGAATAATCATCTTCTTCTTCAAACATCTAAGTAGAAAGGGTATGTCTTAATTCCCTTATATTTTTATATATTTTCCTTATGATTGTTCATGAGCATGGGATCTCTGTCTATATGATTTAGCGTGAAAGTTATATATATATGATGTACATATATAAATTGTGTTTATAATGGTTTATATATGAATTGTATGCCATAAACAAGGATTTTCAGAAATCAAAGTTTTGCCAGAACATGTTTTAAATGGAGAATATGTGTTCACGTGGAGTTTTCATGTTTTGGTTAATTTTAGAGTAAAATTGATGAAATTAGTATATGTTAATATGCTTGTTAGAATTGTTTTTGATGATATCTTGAATCATGGAAAGAAAATGCATGAATTTCTTAAGAAATTGTTTTATAGTGAATAGTTTTGAAAAATATATGAGTTTCTATGAAAATGTCAAAATTGAGTTGTTAAAACCTTTGATTTCATTGCTTAGATAATTTTTGTGATTGGTAGCATCTATATAAAATGTGTAGTATTGTGTATGCATGTTTTACATTGTTTGAGTGACTGATAATTGTCGTTGTTGAATTGTTCGGGTTAGCAGTGAAGTAGAGTGTCGTTGCTGCACTGTTTCTGTCTGCGTTCCTGCGCAGCTACGCCGGCAACAAGGGCAGAAGCAGTGCAGCTGCGCCGCTGGGTTTTCTGGATTTTGACACATGCGCAGCTGCGCCGGTGCCAAAGCTTGTGGCTGCGCACCTGCGCCGCTGGCTGAGAAGAAGCAGAGAACTCTAGTTATTTGTTCAAGTTTTAAAACCTAAATTGTTTTGTTTCTATGATAATAATCATGTACCAAGTTGCAATAACATATTGTTATCATGAATTTGACAATTTCAGAACTGGAAAAGAAAAGATGTTTTGAAAAATCTTAAAGTATTATTTGAATTGTTTATAATAGATATTAAATTATAATTGTTTATATATAACTTAGCTAATATGATATATAATTATAATTTGAATAATTATAATTATAGTAAAGGTTTAATGTAAATTATGATTGTTAAATTATAATGAATTGAGTTGATTGTTTTAATCAAAGTAAATGTTTAACTTGAAGTATAATTTGTTTAATTATAACTTAATATGTTATTATAATTTAGAATAATTATAATCAAGGTAAAAGTGTAATTTAAATTATAATTTATATAATTATAATTTATTGAGGGCATGAATAAAAATTGAGTATTTATAATCTAAGTAATGGTTTAATTTAAATATGTTTAAATTATGATTTAATGCATGATGTAGTCGATTCATTATAAATTATGATTGTTTAATTATAGTTTGATTAAAGTGGATGTTTAAATTATAATTTATTTAATTATAATTTAAAATGAGTATGTAATTATTAATTGATTAATCATGTGAAATATAATATGATTATGTGATGTGATTAATTATGTGGTAATTAATTATTAACTTATTAGTTAAAGAGGAAGGAGTTAACCTAAAGTGGATAACTAACGATGAGGATTAGCTATGTGATAATTAATTGATATTGTTAATTATACATATGATTTGACAGCGAGTGTGAAACGAGTAAATAGAAGAGAATTAGAAAGTATAAAGTAGTATTTACTTAGACGTTTGATAAGCGTTGGTAGGTGACTAATAATTAATGCGTATGGTAATACGTTATGTAGGATCATGAAGCAGATTATATTAAGCTGTTTTTCGGTATTTGGTAATCTACGAGCCAGGGAAGTCTTTCGGTTCCTATTTTCTATGTGAACTTGATGATATTATGAACTGTTTTAAATTATTTTGCAAAGAATATGATATGTTATATATGTTGTAAACAAGAATGTTAAAGTCAATTTATGACTACATTGATTGATTAAAGAATGTTGATTGAGTAAGGAACTCAATCTTTATATTTGCTATGTGAATTGAAGCATGTATGCCATGTTACTTTAATTATTATGAGATGTATGTTGAGCATGTTATTATGTGCTATGTGATGCATGAAAACTGTTAGAACTTGCTGAGCTGTCGAGCTCACTCTTGCAAATAACCATTTTTGCAGGTCAAGTATGCAAAGTAATGATATGTGCTAGTTAAACTTTAATTGAGATCAATAGCGATGTGAGGAATTATTTATTCTAGATGAGTAATGTAATTGTTTTAAATGTAACATGATTGATAAATTGTAAGTTGAGCTATCCGATGTATATGGATATTGCTTCATGATGTACGACTTGTATAGTCATTTTGTTGTAACGATTCATGATATAGATTTGAATCAAGAAGATGTTATGTAAAGGTTGAGATTCAGGGCAATAAAGAAATGATTGTATAAAAGTTTTAATTATTCCGCATTTTAGTGATTTTAATATCGAATCATGATGTAAAGTTAGAATAAAGTTGTATTGTTAACGATCGAGAAGGGGAATTATATTGTACGAATTTGGGTTCGTTACAGTTGGTATCAGAGTTGATAGGTTATACACCCTTAGGTAAGAGTACCTTAGGCTATGACCTTAGAGAATGAGAAGTTAAGTTACGTATAACGAAAAGGTGATTCCTTTCACATACGTAGAAGTATAGGATGAGTTAAGTCAAAAAAATGTTATAAGAAGAAGGTGAGAATAACGAAGAATAAAACTCGAATAAAATGTTGAACTTTATGAACGAAGTTAGAAATTCTTAAAAGAAGAGTTAATAAATAAACAAAAGATTCAAAGAAGAATCTTGAAGAGATATGAAGATGAGAATCAGGAGTTACCTAACTCCAATAATAAAGATGACGAATAACGATGAATAGACGAGGTCTATAAGATTGAAAGCATAATGAAGTCATGATATAACATGATGAAAGGAAAAGATAAGAAGTTTTAAAATAAAACGATAATGAGTTAAAAAAATATCATAAGGGAGATGATTATATAATAAGGTCACAGCGTGATCTTTCGTAGTTGTAAAAGTCATATGGTCAGTAATGATTGCATAGTTATAGTTTGAGACTATAACGAGAATGTACTATGATATGGTACGAGATTAACTCACGAGGAATTATAAATGATGAGATATAGGAAATCTGTATCGAGTATAGAGCGAGAAGTTAAGAAGAAGATAGAGTTAAGTGGGATTTTAACTGAGGACTCATGTGGTGACTGAGTTGTACAAATCTTTGTATAGGCAGGGTTTTGTGCTTACACTTGGCTTATCATATTGATAATCATTGGAAGGTTGGTGTCACGCTATCGATATATATATATATATATATATATATATATGACGAAGAGGTGATTCTTTTCTTATATTATATTTGATAGTTGGAGTCAATAGAGATTAGATTAGATGATATTAAGATTTGATTAGATGATCTTAAGGTTAGGCGAGTTCTTAAAACTCATACTTATGGTAAGCTCGTGACTCATAATCGTATGTATGTTTTGATCCCCTAAGCATATGGACAGTCTCTGATTAGTTCTTTGACTACGTATTGCTAGGACAAGTTCTTAAACTCATATTATTGTGGCAAGTTCCTGACTTCCAAAGTGTGGTAAGTTTGATGAACTATACTGGGTATAGTAAAGTTATGGTGTAGGAAGCATTAATGTTATTTAAGGTTGATAGAATGATTAAGTAATGATAGAGTAAAGATTTAATTGATGGAGAAAGTTTTTATATTCTAAATCTCCTAGCTTTGCTAGATTTTCAAAATTTATTAACTTTGTGCTGATGCTGCACTTTGTTTTCTTGAAAAACATTGGATCAAATGATGGAACCAATGATTTTTTTTAAATAGTGCTATTATTCACATGTCTATGCTAATTGCTTCAGCTAGACAAAAATGATTTAAATTTTCAAAATATATTTTACATATTCTATACATCATTTGATAGGGTAGAAAAAAAATCGAGGAAGTTATCAAAAAGTTAAACCTAGTGTTGAATGTGATCGTATGATCGTCAGCCCACTATGGTATGATGCAGTATGACAGCGTCGTGTAATGACGAAATCCTCAACGTACTATTACACGGTACGGTATCAGAATATTATGAAAAGATTTATTTTTAGTTCCTTAATCTATAAAAAAAAATTATTTACTTATAGCTTCCTTAAACAAAAAAAAATAGAATTTTATTGAGTTGGTTAAAATATATATATATAATATTATATATATATTTGGATTGATATCCGAATTTTGCTAGAAGTCTATGCTACTTGATTAAGCTAAACAAATGTTGAAAGGTGTTATGAAATTCAAGCGTTTTTGATCAAACTAGGCCAAACCAAATTGTTTTGGTGCGGATTCAGATGTTAAGAAGCTAAGGTGAACAACCCTATAAAACGAGACATGTTATCAGAGACAATAGTTCCGAGTGTAACGCAGATAGTCGTTACGATGTACTACGATGTAGGGTACGATAGGCAGGCACCTAGAGTACCGATGTGATTTAAGTGTGAAGTACCGGGGGGTGAAGCACTGTAAACCTAAAAAACAAAGTTCAA
>JAINUT010001686.1:0-25667 GCA_020205555.1 Panax stipuleanatus
GAGGAGATCAAGGAATGGTGTGATGCCCCCAAAATAGGTTCAATACTCAACCCATTTTGAGTTGCCAAATACACTCAACAAAATACCAATATAATCTTTCATATTACACGGTCGTGCAAAATACGACCACACAACTGTGAGTGTCAATACAGACATGTAGAAAATATTAACATACAAACTAAGTCCTCATTATATTATTATCACACTATTTTAAATAAAAAAAATAGTGAGGACTTCTGCAGCTCTAACTCGGACCATCACTCCATTCCCCGACTAGTACCCGCGATACTCTCATTTTCTGAAGAGAACAATGGAAGAAAAGGGTGAGCTCAACTAGCCCCGTAAAGAATATTATGACTAAGATAATGAAAAACAAATTATCGTTAGCCTTCAATAAATCAGACAAAATTATGGACAACAAGTTTTAGATCAAAATTCGCAGAAGAAATAATAATTCATTAGAAGAGTTAAGTAGAGAATGATGTCTACTATCTTCTTTGATTTAAAAGTCCATCATCAATATTTTATCCCTGTAACATCAATCAATATACATCTCGAATCAAATATCCATCTTTGCACTACGGGCCAAAGATATTCATTTGTATCATCAGTTGGTCATGTTCATCTCAACACTTGTCCATCTTTGCACTACGGGCCAAAGATATTCATCAGGTAATCATTCATCTTTGCACTACAGGCCAAAGATATTCATCACGTAATTATTCATCTTTGCACTACAGGCCAAAGGTATTCAGTTATATCACCATTTAGAACTGAGGATGATGAAAAATAATACGAATAACGGATCCAGTGAGATAAAGGATAAATATTAGAGAATTTATTCAGAGTTCAAGAATGAAGATCAAAACCTGGATCCAATCAAAGGTGATTTAGAAGAAATTTTTTTACCGTGAATAGTAACCCCCATGAATAGTAACTCATAAATAGTAACTCGTGAATAGTAACTCCACATGAAAAGATAAAAATTTCACAAGAAAGTTCAGACCAATATTTCAGTGAAATATATTAGATGAAGCGCAAAACTCAAGTAAAATCTAATCATTTCAGGAATTATAGAAGCAATACTTATCTAGTAAGTTAGAGTTACGAATCTGAAATGAAAACAATATACGAAACTGCAATTGAATTTTCACCCGTCTGGCGGGTAGTCCGCTCAGACAAATTATTTCCATAATTTAATAACAGCTGAATACGAAGGGTTATTCACCAGGCATGCGGTAGTCCGCGTAGACAGGTTATTCCCACAGAATAATAAAAAATAGAATAACAACAGGATTTCACCATGCATGCGGTAGTCCGCGTAGACAAGGTTATTCCAAACATAATAATAAAGAATGGAATAACAACCCTTACGAGTATTGAAAGAAAATAACTCTCTTTATGAATACGAAAGAAATAATACCCCTTACCTTAAAATTTGGAGACTGTACTAGCGTAATAGCAGAATACTCTTCTTCTTTCTCTTATTCTCTCTATATAGCTTTAGTGAATTGGTGAGAAATAATGAAGAAATGAGCTTCTATTTATAGGCTCGGTAGAGTAAGGGTAAAATAGTCTTTTTGCCATAATTTATGACATCATCGCTTACATCATCGATCTATGACACCATTGCTTAACTCATCGATCCGATAACATCATTGCTTACCTCATCGCTCCGATGACATCATTGTTTGCATCATAAGAGTTCAAATTCAATTTGCACTCTTCCACCTTGTTTAACTTTTATACCATGAATTTACTATAATAATGTTACCATTCAAATTATAAAAATCATACTATTATATAATCACATCATACTACTATAATGTAATATTATAATAATATATTTGAATGAATTATTTTATCGGACAAGATAAAATAGCAACTTTCAACAATATCGCATGTTAAAAATTTCTCCATTTAAATCCACATTGAATAAATATTTCCATATTATATATATCCAAAAATTAATTATTCACAATAATATTACAGAACTACAATATTGATAACCAGGTCGTTCCCAGGAAATAGGGGGCCTTCCGATAAGGATTTCTCCTTACTGACGCGCAATTAATCAACCCCTTTCCTAGACAGAACTTCCTTAGACATTATCAATAATGCTATCTAATAATATTATTCAAATAATATGAATTATTGATTTGATAATTTGAAATAATGTGCAATGACAATTATTGAATCAATAATATAAAATAGCAAAGTAGCACTTATGGATATAAAGTATCAACGTAGCAATATTGAACCAATAAAATATTATGCAATTATTGAATCATAATATAAAATATTGAATAGTAATTACTATAACAATATTGAGTAAGTGCCTTCCTACGAAAGAATCAATAATTCAAAATACTATGCAATAACCGTGTGATACCGTTCAACACCACGTATTACTGTATTTTAACCACCGGGTATTTCAACAGTACTAACAGGTAACAGTTTTACTGTTATTTTTATAAAAAGGTTACTTCTGTCGCTTTTTATATTCGACATTCATTCAGTTGTGGGGTCCACCAATGACTGCGCCATCGTACGAATATCTCCAACAAAAAGAATATTCCTCGGCCAAACGAATATTCCCTGACACAACGAATATTTATAACCACTTGCTTACTTTGTAAACTTTACACATTTCACCCATAACTTATCACATTTATCAAATCAACACCTTACTATTTCAAAATAATATATAAAGAAAATTAAATCTTATTCATAAAATTTGGGGTCTTACAACCTCCCCTCCTTATGAAATTTCGTCCTCGAAATTGACGTACGTACCTGGTATCTTAAAAAGGTGAGGATACCTCGTTTTCATTTCCGATTCTAACTCCCAGGTCATTCCTTGATATCATGGTTCCTCCACAAAACTTTAACTTGAGGTATAACCTTTGAGCGTAGGACAGTTCCTTCCTATCCAAGATCTTAATAGGTACCTCGTCGTATGTTAAATCTTCGGCTATCTCGTCTAGTTCTAACTCAATAATGTGGTTTGGATCTTTCACATATTTACGAAGCACAGATATGTGAAAAACGTTATAAACACGAGACATGCTTGGATGTAAGGCGAGTCTATAGGCCACATTTTCTACTCGGTCAAGGATTTTAAATGGACCAATGAATCGTGGATTGAGCTTTCCTCTCTTCCTAAATCTTGTAACTCTTTCCACGGAGCCACACGTAACAATACATGATCCCAACTTTAAATTCCACGTCTTCGATGAATATCAGCATAACTCTTTATCGATCTTGTGCAGTTTGTATATGTTGCCGGATCATTTTAATCTTTTTCGTAGTCATACGTACTAACTTTGGTCCCAACAATGTTGCTTCTGTAAGAACCCGAATTTTCAGATATTATTAAATAAGGATTTAATAAATAAAATTCTTAAACTGTGAGATGGGTTCGAATAAGAAATATATATATGTGATATGAGGTATGTGGTATTATATTACATAGGATAATATGGACTATGTAAAATGTGTTTTGTGATTTATAAATATATATTAATATATATTTGTTACTTATCGTAGAGACGTCCAGTTGAGATAAAGGAAGTGGATAAACTCCTATCGATATTAATAATTTATAGAATTATTTCATAGTAAGTTGGTGACATTAAATATCCTTAATGTATAATCATCATATTCTTATGTATGTGTATTATAACTAGTATGTTTATAATATAAGTTATTAATAGCACTTAAGCTATCCGTGAATAGGTTTGGATAGTGAAGCATGAGTTAGTTAAGGAATTAACTAATAAGAATAAATATTAGTTAATATAAGTTGTGAGTTATATTATGGAATAATATAATGTCAGTATTGAACCTTAATTAACTATGATGATATAGTACAGTGTTTAATTTACTTAAGTAAAGGAGTGAATTAATATGTGTGTTGAATATGTAATTATAGTTGATACTTTTTATATATATTACTTAGAGTGATAATATGTGAGAAAGTCTAATGTACGAATAACGTTAAATATATATATATATATATATATATATATATATACGTTATTAAAGGGAGATGTAAATCATTATATGATTAAATGAATATTTGAAGAAATTGTTTTGGGAACAATTTATAGAAAAGAAAGAGAAATAATTATTATATATTTCTAATAAAGGATGTTAAAATAATTTCTAATATTGAATTATTTTAATAAAAGGAGGAAATGTTATTTTTAAATAATAATATTACCTTATATGTTTTTGTATGAGGTGTGTTTGGTTAATATAGTAAATATATTAAAAACGTATTTGCTATATGTAATTAAATTGATGGAAACAATTTATTATAATAGAAAATAAACTTATTATCTATTTTCTATATATAATATATGTACATGTGTCATACATATAGTTATTCGATATTATATTAAGAATAATATCATGAGAAAATAAGTAAATTATTTTCTAATAACGAATGTGCTTATTGGAGAAAACATAATATTTTATGATATGGCAAAATACATAATTTCTAATGTATTTTTCAAGGGAGTTTAATTAATGAAAGGAAACTAAGTTATTTTAATATATTAAATAACTTAAGTTATTATTTGATCGTGAATATTATTATTAGAATAATTAATAGAGTATATATTAATTATTATAAGCGTAAAGGTTATACTTATTATAAGTATAATTAATTGAAGTAATTTAACATTTTAATAGCTTGAGTTATTATATTTCCGTAAAGGTTATATATAATATTTGAATATTCGATTTGTAAAATATTTATATGTGGACCTTGGATTTAATAGTTCTAATTTAATTGAACAGGTATAAGTAGTAATGCGGTGAGAGATGAGTAAGTGATGAGAATAATGATAAGCTTAAGATTGAGCTTGTGAGAGATGCCTTGTGTGGCACAATAATAGATTCGGTAATGAATTGACTAATTTAATGATGGAGGAATTATTAATTAAACAATTAATCTAAATTAATTGTTAATTGTTATTATGATAGTATGTTAAATTATTATGGCTAGTGATAGTATAATAATAAGGAAATCGATTATAAGTATAATCGGATTTGTGATGAGATAAATTGTCTTCTAATATTAATTATTGTTATGAACAATATACTATTATCAAGTAATTATTTGATAATATGATGATTAATGAGTAAATGATTTATAAATATAAAAAGATTTATATTTATTTAACGTGATAATAAATCATATAAAGTGTTAATCAATTAGCGTGGGAATTATAATTCCATGGATTAATGAGAAATGGATTAATTAATATTATTATTAATTAATTGATAAGATAAGTAATTTATTAATTTCTATGTGCAACCATGCGATATTAAAGTATAACGTATGATAGTTAACTATATGTTATGCGAAGTATAAAGTGCAATGCGACTATGCTATATATGAATATAAACTATATAGTAAGTTATTGAGTTGTAATAGGTACATGAAATGTGGGTTTGACAATGTGTATATTAAGTATACAATAAAATAATATATCATGAATATATAGTAAACAATTATTGAATTTAATAATAACGGAGACAATACACTGTGATGATACCCGATAGAATTATATCCGGTAGAATGAAATGTACATGAATTTATATGTGCAAGTTAAAATTTACTACACGATAGTATTATTGGGACTACATTGTGACACATTAATTTATAACTTATGTTATATAAAAGGGAATGTGTATAACTTAAATATATATGGAATAAATATATATAGCCTAAGTATATACTATATGTATACATATATAACATTAGTATGTTGGAAAACAAGTTGCTGAGTTCTCTCCTTGTCCCTAATTGAGTGACCCAATTCCTTCTCACGTGTATAACTCATGAAGCCTAAGCCTATTTCTATCAAACTCAGCAACATTAGCTTCATAGTAATAATGATAAGGGAGTGGGGATCATGATGGATTTCAACAACTACTCCAACTACTCTCCATAAATCAATGTGCTGTTCTCATTTCTGTTGGTTTGAATTGGTGGAGAAAACCATTGTCTGTGTAAAAGAGTTTCTATAAATAGAACACTTCTCCTTCTCATTTCATTTGCTGGAAGTTTTCTGTTAACCAAGAATTTAGAGGGAGTATATCATTTTGGTAAAAATCTGAGAATTAAGGGAAATTGTAGCAGCAAGCTTAGCAAGCCACCTTAACAGAGGTATAATACCTATTGTTGTCCTTCATGCTCTTCATTTCTTATTCTCTGTAAAATTCCCATTCATGCTCTACATTATCAACTTCTTGATTATGCTATCTAGATGTTAATTGAATTATGGAGTATGTCTGTTAAGTATTAGTCGAGTTAGTAGGCATGTTAGAACTGTTTTATGGCTGGAACATGAACGAAGTTCGTAATTAATTTGTGAGTTGGGTTGCAGTCTGCCGAGCAGAAAGCTGCTCTGTTTCTGGCCGACCAACTGCGCAGCTGCGCCAGTTTTGTACTGGCCAGCGGCGCAGCTGCGCCAGTTTTTGAACTGGGGCTCTGCGCAGCTGCGCCGGGACCAGTTTCTGGGTTTTGTTTTCTGTTGCAGGTTCTGTTATATGCTAGCATAAGATATATAATTAGAACAAGCATGTGGACATAGATAACATACATATATGATTACCTTGATATGAAATGAGCATGTGTAACGATATTAGTACACACGATTGAAGAAAACTTATAGTTTTGAAATAAAACTTATAGTTTCGATTGTGAACTTGGACACATATGTAATATGTATATAATCTGATATTTAAACATGATAGTATGGTTTATATTGACATGAAATACATAATTTAAGTGTTAATCGTACACTAGCTTACGTGAGTGAAGGATTCAAGAGGTTTTCAAGAAAAACTTAAAGACTTTTTGAAATAACTTGACCAAGACTTACGTCTTTTAGATTCTGACCATGTGAGAACATTTATGTGGTTTAGATATGTGTTTCGAGTGCACATGAGTTATATGTTGAGATGCCTTGCATGTAGTAAGATTAGTGTACTTTTCAAAGAAAGATTTGAATGTGAAAACTAATATCATAAAGTACTAAGTGAACTTACGTTATGAACATGCAAGCATGTATATTAGGATTTCATTGTGCCTATAGACATGTTGACATAAGCATCATGCGATGAAACATGGATTTCACCTATGCACGCATATTCATAGAAAATGAATTTCTAAAGCATAAACTATGTGATTAACATATACATGTGTGATAGACGCACGAGCATACATATTTAGTATTGTTTAGCCTCGTGGTGTGTTGATATGACTTTAGTAATGGACCATTAATAACATGGGCTTGATTTGTTTAAAGTTTATCGGCATATGGCCTTAATTGGATTAGGATGAGCATGCTAGGTTCGAACTTGAAATTATAACCATAGAGCATGCGTATTGATTAATATCAGTAACTTGAATGATATTGATTGAACTCGGGTTGTCCAAGCAGCATGAAATGTCATTTCTGGTTTGACCAGTGAGTGGCGCAGCTGCGCCACTCTTAAGGCCAATACCTGCGCAGTTGCGCCAGCCTGTTTTCAGGATTTGTGCAGTCTGTTTGTTCTTGATTTTGTAGTAGACTTGTATTATTACTTAAACTGCAAATCATGGTCTGACCCCTACTGGTTTATGACTATATGATAAACATAATGACCTTGCATGCCTAGTTTAAAATATGACAAGGATTTTGAAAGGTGAAACTTAGAAAAGTTTGAAGGTAATGGTTTCGATAAGGTTTGAGAAACATGAAAACAATATAGATCATGTATCTATGAGCTTTAAATACGTGTCGAACACATAGTGAGTCGAGTAAAGGTGTATGAATGTTGATATTAAAAGTATACCTATACTAGCTATTATAGGAGTATGTTAAGAAAGTGAAACGAAGGTTCTAAGAACCAAGTTAGACAACAATGTAATACTAATTATTATATTGAGAATGTATGGAAGTGTATAACTGATAAGTGTGATCTCTATGATTAATATAACTGTGTAGGATTACACAAAGTGCAGAGATTCTTAAGCAGTTAAGTCGTTGTTGTTAAACTACGAATCAGGCAAGTCTTTCAGTTCCTATTTGATATATGAATTCAATAACTGTTAGTTGAATTATATTATGCTGTGATAATGTGAACTTATATATGAACTGTATATGAGATATAAATGAGATTGAAAGTTGATCTTTGATGATATACTTGTTATGTGAAAAGTAACATGCGTAGTAAATATAAACTGTTTATAAATGCATGAACTGAGTACGATGTTATATGCTATGTGATGCATGAGGACTGTTAGAATTGCTGAGCTGTCAAGCTCACTCTTGCAAATAACCACTTGTGCAGGTTAAGGACTTACGATAAAGGCTTCGTGCTTCTTGATTGATAAAGATAGATAGTATCACAACGAAGAATACTGATTAGATTATTACTCGAACCATGTCTAGGTTCTAGTAGTTGTACTTGATATTTGTTTACGAGGTTTAATGCTTGTCGTACTATAAAGATGTATTAGATAATACATAGAGGATATCGAGTTGAGTTGTAAACCTTTATACGATAGTTCTAATAGAATGAATCATAGTATATAGTTGATTCAAGGATTGTATTTGATTCAAAGTTATGAAATCAATAAAAAGATTTTATTCAAGGAGGATTGAAAAGTTTAAATTATTCCGTATTTTAGTAATATCGAATATGATGTAAAGACGAGATCTTGGATATGAATAGAATTTATATTCTAAATTATAATAAACAAAGTTGTAATCTTTTACTAATGATTAAAAGATGTAATAGTTTGACGATAGTAGTATCGTGACTGCACCGAATTCGAGGTTTCGAAGGAACGTGGATTTGGGGGCGTCACAGCTTCACCCACCTCGTCCCAGCATACTAGAGAATGACATTTTCGTCCATACAACGCCTCAAATGGAGCCATGCCTATACTTGCCTGATAACTGTTGTTGTAGGAGAATTCCACCAATGGTAAGTACTTATCCCAACTCCCTTTGAAGTCTAGAACACAGAGTCTCAATAGATGTTCAAGAGTTTGGATAGTCCTTTTCGATTGCCCGTCCGTTTGTGGATGATATGCCGAACTGAATCGTAAATCCGTGCCCATAGCTTTTGTAAGAACCAGAATTTTCAAATATTATTAAATAAGGATTTAATAAATAAAATTCTTAAACCGTGAGATGGGTTCGAATAAAAATATATATATGTGATATGAGGTATGTGGTATTATATTACATAGGGTAATATGGACTATGTAATATGTGTTTTTGTGATTTATAAATATATTATTAATATATATTTGTTACTTATCGTAGAGACGATCCAGTTGAGATAAAGGAGGTGGATAAATTCCTATCGATATTAAATAATTTATAGAATTATTTTATCATAGTAAGTTGGTGACATTAAATATCCTTAATGTATAATCACCATATTCTTGTGTGTGTATTAATAACTAGTATGTTTATAATATAGGTTATTAATAGCACTTAAGCTATCCGTGGATAGGTTTGGATAGTGAAGCATGAGTTAGTTAAGGAATTAACTAATAAGAATAAATATTAGTTAATATAAGTTGTGAGTTATATTATGGAATAATATAATGAGAGTATTGAATCTTAATTAACTATGATGATATAGTACAATGTTTAATTTACTTAAGTAAAGGAGTGAATTAATATGTGTGTTGAATATGTAATTATAGTTGATACTTTTTATATATATTACTTAGAGTGGTAATATGTGAGAAAGTCTAATGTGCGAATAACGTTAAATATATATACGTTATTAAAGGGAGATGGAAATCATTATATCTTTAAATTAATATTTGAAGAAATTGTTTTGGGAACAATTTATAGAAAAGAAAGAGATATGATTTTCTAATAAAGGATATTAAAATAATTTCTAATATTGAATTTTTTTAATAAAAGGAGGAAATGTTATTTTTGAATAATAATATTACCTTATATGTTTTTGTATGAGGTGGGATTGGTTAATATAGTAAATATATTAAAACGTATTTGCTATATGTAATTATTTTGATGGAAACAATTTATTATAATAGGAAATAAACTTATTATCTATTTTCTATATATAATGTATGTACATGTGTCATACATATAGTTATTTGATATTATATTAAGAATAATATCATGAGACAATAAGTAAATTATTTTCTAATAACGAATGTGCTTATTTGGAGAAAACATAATATTTTATGATATGGCTAAATACATAATTTTAAATGTATTTTCAATGGAGTTTAATTAATGAAAGGAAACTAAGTTATTTTAATATATTAAATAACTTAAGTTATTATTTGATCGTGAATATTATTATTGGAATAATTAATAGAGTATATATATTAATTATTATAAGCGTAAAGGTTATACTTATTATAAGTATAATTAATTGAAGTAATTTAACATTTTAATAGCTTGAGTTATTATATTTCCGTAAAGGTTATATATAATATTTGAATAATCGATTTATAAAATATTATATATGGACCTTGGATTTAATAGTTCTAATTTAATTGAACAGGTTATAAGTAGTAATGTGGTGAGAAATGAGTAAGTGATGAGAATAATGATAGCTTAAGATTGAGCTTGTGAGAGATGCCTTGTGTGGCACAATAATAGATTCAGTAATGAATTGACTAATTTAATGATGAAGGAATTATTAACTAAATAATTAATCTAAATTAATTGTTAATTGTTATTATGATAGTATGTTAAATTATTATGGCTAGTGATAGTATAATAATAAGAAAATCGATTATAAGTATAATCGGATTTGTGATGAGATAAATTGTCTTCTAATATTAATTATTGTTATGAATAATATACTATTATCAAGTAATTATTTGATAATATGATGATTAATGAGTAAATGATTTATAAATATAAAAAGATTTATATTTATTTAACGTGATAATAAATCATATAAAGTGTTAATCAATTAGCGTGGGAATTATAATTTCATGGATTAATGAGAAATGGATTAAATAATATTATATTAATTAATTGATAAGATAAGTAATTTATTAATTTCTATGTGCAACCATGCGATATTAAAGTATAACGTATGATAGTTAACTATATGTTATGCGAAATATAAAGTGCAATGCGACTATGCTATATATGAATATAAACTATATAGTAAAGTTATTGAGTTGTAATAGGTACATGAAATGTGGGTTTGACAATGTGTATATTAAGTATACAATAAAATAATATATCATGAATATATAGTAAACAATTATTGAATTTACTAATAGAGGAGACAATACACTGTGGTGGTACCCGAAAGAATTATATCTGGTGGGATGAACTGTTGTGATAATGAATAATACCCAATAGATTTACATTCGGTATTAGTAAAATGTACATGGATTATATGTTGGTGTATATGTACCTATTTGTTACATTGTATTTAGAAGTGGACTTGTGACTTAAGTATATACTATATGTATATATATGTAAAACATAAGCATTGTATTTTAAATTTGCAAGTTGATATTGCTGAAAATGAGCTTGTCCCAATATTAGAGTCCCTCCTCTTCTTCTCCTTCACGTGATATGCTCCAAGCTAGTCTACTTCCTACTCCTCAGACTCAGCAACAAAACTAGCTAATGATTGCAAGGGTGTGGGATTCATGATGAGATTTATCAACTCTCACCAACTCTTTCTTATCCATTGAGCTTTCTTGCAATCCTTTGAATTAATTTGGAAGGTAATTGAGTTGTCTGGATATCCATTTGCCTATATAAGGAACTCTCTTCCTTCTCTATTTCAATTGCTGAGAATTGCTTAAGTTGAGAGCATATAGAGGGTGGATACTTGTATACATATTAGTAGAGGAAGTGAGGATTAGCAAGTTCTAATTGAATGTTGACAGAGGTATAATCCCTCCTTCATTGTTCTTCATTTATATTTTACTGTCAATTTTTTGGTTTTAGAATTGAGTATGGAATCCATGATTATGTGATCAAGCAATGTTTGTTAATTGCTCCTTAGTTGCTATACTAGCTTATACATATGTTTAGACTGTCATATGGCTGATTAGAATCAAGTTAGTATTAAGTTTCTGAGTTTGGCTTGAGGTACTGCCGAAGCAGAAGCTGCTCTGTTTCTGGCCGACCAACTGCGCAGCTGCGCCAGTTTTATACTGGCAAGCGGCGCAGCTGCGCCGGTACCAGACTTGAGTTGGGCAAGGCCCTGCGCAGCTGCGCCAGTTTTGAATTGGGGAGCTGCGCCGGTTCCAGATTCTGGAATCTTGTTTTCTGTTGCAGTCTGTTTCTTCTAGCTTGGTTGTTACCACTTAGAGCAAACATGTGAACATAAACAACATGCAAACTTTGATACAACATGCATGATTTTAATAATGTTATAATGTATATCATGAAATGGAAAGCGTATGTTTTAAAGAAAAACTTATAGTTTTAAAATAAAACTTATAGTTTTAAATATGAACGTTGACACATACGTGAGACGTGAACATTCTGATCTTGTGAAGATGTTAACATACTTTAACTACAAATGATAAGAACTTTAAAGTTGTCTTGTATGTGTCGAATTGTATCGTTCAAGTTTAAAATGATTTCAAAGGCGAACTTGAATATGTTTTCAAATCAAGTTGCATTAAGTATGAGTAGCTAGATTCTAAAGATTTAAGATGCCATGTTTGTGTTTATTACGTCTCTAAATATGATTCGTATGTGATTGGATATATTGACAACTAACCAAGTATGAGTTCAAGCATGTTTTAAAGTGATGAACGAAGCATGTTTTCAAACTAATAACAATGATAGCTACATTCATGAGCATGCCTAACATAGGTTATATGATTACCTTATGTGTTTTAAAAGCGAGCATGCTAGACTTTATGACTTTATAGCCTTGAATGGACTTAAGTTTTTACGGGTATTAACTTAGAACCTATATCATGTAAATTGAACGTGAAAATGTTAAACGAGCATGAAAGTATCCTTTAGTGTGTATACATACTATGTAGGACCTTATGCTAATACTTGAATTTGATTTCGACAATTAATAGAGTATATTTGCTTTGATATGGTCTTATGTGTTAGTAATGATATATGAGAATGATTAACTCAAAAGATGGATTACACTAGCTATATGTAAATAGATTAGTGGTAGACAGGTATGTGTATATGAAGAATATTAGTAAGTACGTATGCGTAAAGTATACGTATACTTACATAGTTATTCTAAGAACACGATAAGAAAGTGAAACGAAGGTTCTAAGAACCAAGTTAGACAACAATGTAACATTTATTATTACATTGAGAATGTGTGGATACATATAACTGATGAGTGTGATCTCTATGATTAATATAACTGTGTAGGATTACACAAAGTGCAGAGATTCTAAGCAGTTAAGTCGTAGTTGTTAAACTACGAATCAGGCAAGTCTTTCAGTTCCTATTTGATATATGAATTCAATAACTGTTAGTTGAATTATATTATGCTGTGATAATGTGAACTTATATATGAACTGTAAATGAGATATAAATGAGATTAAAAGTTGATCTTTGATGATATACTTGTTATGTGAAAAGTAACATGCGTAGTAAATATAAACTGTTTATAAATGCATGAACTGAGTATGATGTTATATGCTATGTGATGCATGAGGACTGTTAGAATTGCTGAGCTGTCGAGCTCACTCTTGCAAATAATCACTTTTGCAGGTTAAAGATTCACGGTAAAGATTTCGTGCTTCTTGATTGATAAAGATAGATAGTATCGCATTGAAGAATATTACTTAGATTATTGTCTGGACCATATTTAGATTCTAGATGATGTACTCGATAGTTTCTTACACTGTTTAATACTTGTTGTATTGTAAGAATGTATTAATTAATACATAGAGGATATCGAGTTGAGTTGTAAATGTTTATACGATAACTCAGATAAGAAGGAATCATATTATATAGTTGATTCAAGATTTGTAATTGGTATCAAAGTTGTGAAATCAATAAAAGAATTTACTCAAAGGATATTGAAAAGTTTAAATTATTCCGCATTTTAGTAACATCGAATATGATGTAAAGACGAGATCTTGGATATGAATAGAATTTATATTCTAAATTGCAACAAAGCAAGTTGTATTCTTTTAGTAATGATTAAAAGATGTAATAGTTTGACGATAGTAGTATCGTGACTGCACCGAATTCGAGGTTTCAAAGGAACGTTGATTTGGGGGCGTCACAGCTTTCTGCAAGCTGACCCAAAATCGTGAAGTGAATCTTGGGTCACGATCCGAAACTATGGATACTGGCATTCCATGCAATCTCACAATCTCATTCGCATACATACGAGCAAGTCGTTTAAGGGAATAAGTCTCTCGTATAGGCAAGAAATGAGCAGACTTGGTTAATCTATCAACAATAACCCAAATTGCATCTATGCCTTGAGAAACCTTGGGAAGACCAGTAACAAAATCCATGGTAATGTGTTCCCACTTCCACTTTGGAATCTCAAGTGGTTGCAATGGACCCTTTGGCATTTGATGCTCTGCCTTGACACGTTGACACGTTAAACACCTCGAGATGAACTCCGCGATCTCTCTCTTCATATTGCTCCACCAAAATGTATGTCGAAGATCACGATACATTTTGGTACTTCCAGGATGGATTGCAAACAGTGTGTTGTGTGCCTCCATCATGATTCTATACTTCAAATCGGAATCGTCAGGAACACAAAGTCTGGAATTGACTCGAAGTATTCCTTCTTCATCAATCCTTGCTTCTGGAATAGCACCTTCTTGCACCTTCGTCCTCATATTCATTAGCTCTGGGTCTGTAGCTTGAGCAGCTTTAACTTTATCAATCAAAGCTGGTTCTACGCGTATACTTGATATCATCGCATCTCCATCTTTTGTAAATCACAAAAAATAGGCCTTGAAAGCATCGCATTCGTTCCCGCATATGATCTTCTACTCAACGCGTCAGCTACCACGTTTGCTTTTCTAGGATGGTATTGGATGGTATGATCGTAATCTTTCAACAGCTCAAGCCAACGTCGTTGCCGCATGTTGAGTTCCTTCTGGGTGAAGAAATACTTGAGGCTCTTATGATCAGTATAGATCTCCACTTTCTTCCCATGTAGGTAGTGTCTCCAGATCTTCAACGCGGGAAAACGACTGCTGCCAACTCTAGATCATGAGTAGGATAATTTCTCTCATATTCCTTGAGTTGTTGCGAGGCATAGGCTATGACTTTCCCATGTTGCATGAGAACACATCCTAACCCTTTGCCCGAAGCATCGCTGTAAATGACAAATCCATCCGAACTAGATGGTATCGTCAGAACAGGTGCCGAAATGAGTCTCATCTTGAGCTCTTGAAAGCTCTTCTCGCATTCCTCGTTCCATCAAATTTTGTATCTTTCTAAGTTAGCTGAGTTAATGGAGTAGCGATTCGAGAAAATCCTTTCACGAATCTCTAATAACCAGCTAAGCCCAGAAAGCTACGTACTTCGGTCACCGACTTCGGTTGCTCCCAACTTTGTATTGCTTCAATCTTCGTCGGGTCAACAGATACTCCACATTTTGATACCACGTGCCCAAGGAATGCTACCTCCTCAAGCCAGAACTCGCATTTCTTCAGTTTGGCATATAGCTTATTTTCATGAAGCCTTTGAAGTACTAGCTTAAAGTGGTGCTCATGATCTTCACGGCTTTTGGAATAGATGAGGATGTCATCAATAAAGATAACCACGAACTAATCCAAACATTCCTTGAATACATGGTTCATCATATCCATGAAGGCAGCAGGAGCATTAGTCAATCCAAAAGACATGACTAGGAATTCATAATGCCCGTATCGAGTTCTAAAAGCAGTCTTCGAAATATCCTCAGTTTTAATCTTCAGCTGATGATATCCAGAACGAAGATCGATCTTTGAAAAGAATTGTGCACCTTGCAACTGGTCGAACAGGTCATCAATACGAGGTAACAGATACCTATTCTTGATGGTGACATAGTTCAACTCCCGATAGTCAATACAAAGTCGCATACTCCCGTCTTTCTTCTTTACGAATAAAACAGGAGCACCCCAAGGAGATGTACTAGGACGTATAAAGCCGATGTCTAACAACTCCTGTAGTTGGACCTTTAACTCCTGAAGTTCTATAGGAGTCATTCGATATGGGGTTTTAGAAATGGGTTTTGTACTGGGTTCAAGGTTAATAAAGAATTTAACTTCACGTTTCGGGGGTAGACCGGGAAGTTCTTCGGGAAATACATCAGGAAACTCATTAACAACAGAAATATCATTCAAACCTGCGTATTCTGGTTTAGATCAGTGACATGGGCTAAGAAAGCTTGACATCCATTTTTCAATAAACAAATAGCTTTATGACTTGAAATAACATTGATTGATTTTAGTGGTTTGGTTGTTTGAATTCGCACAATAGGTTTGTTAGGAATATGAAAACTAACAACCTTACGAAAATAATCAATTTTGGCATGATAAGTGGTCAACT
Organism: Panax stipuleanatus; assembly: GCA_020205555.1. Taxonomy (NCBI): domain Eukaryota; kingdom Viridiplantae; phylum Streptophyta; class Magnoliopsida; order Apiales; family Araliaceae; genus Panax; species Panax stipuleanatus. The sequence goes on from JAINUT010001686.1 coordinate 16,533, forward strand.
AGTCAATTCCTAAAATCATATCAAATGCAAGTATTTTCAACGATATAAGATCAATTGGTAGGGTGAGGGTACCAATTTGAATAGAGCAAGATTTGTAAACTGTAGATGTAACGAAGGTTTCTCCCAACGGGGTTTCAATAGATAAGTCAAAGTCTAATTTCTAAGGTGTCAAGTTCAAACGTTGAGCACAAGCAGGTGAAATAAGAGAATGGGTAGCACCCGTATCTAATAAAGTGTAAACTTCGCAAGAGTTTATTATCATCTTACCCGTAATAACCTCGTTCGGGTTCCTTGCTTGTTGGGCAGTCACGACAAAAGCTCTTCCAGGAACCACTGACTTTGACTTGTCAGGGATAGCCTTTGGAGTCACCATCCCTGCTGGACTTGGTTTCGCTACAGGACACACTCGAGCTATGTGCCCTTCCTTTTCACATTTATAACACAACTTGGATTGTTGTGTACAGTTGGGGCTGATGTGTCCCTCTTGCCCGCATTCATAGCATATGACCGGCGGTCGTTCTCCTCCCCTATAAACAGTTGATGTTGGTGCTGCTGTCGATGCTTTCACGTTCTCATTGTTGTACCTTCTCTTCTTAAAATCTCCCCCAGACTCACTTTTTCTATTATCATGGCCACGATTACCACCGGAGTGGTTACCGCTTCTGGCATGATACTTTCCTCCCTGCTGGTTGTCATTGTTTCGATGACTGCTGCCACCGGTACGACCTTGGTTGTTGTCCCTTGGTTGAACATAATCATTATTTCGTTCTAATAACTGGGCCATGTTCACTACATCCGAATATAGAGAAAATTTGTGAGAAATGAGGTATTGACGAATCTCGAGTTTCGAACCTCTCAGAAACATCCGCGTCATACGTACCTCATTCTCCACCAAATGAGGTGCAAACCGGGATAACTCCGCGAATTTAGCCTCATACTGGGACACAGTCATGTTGTTTTGTTCCAGTCTAATGAACTCTTCCTCTTTTATGTGATGAATACTTTCTGGAAAGTACTTGTCATTGAACAGTTTCTGGAACGCCCCTCAAGTCATCTTTAGTACGGCAGGCTGGGTACGCTTCACAGATTCCCACCAGTAATTTGCTTCTCCACGGAACATAAAGGTGGCAAATGGAACCTTCTGTTCGTCCTTGCATCCCAAGACATCAAATATCTTGGTAATTTGCTTAATCCAATTTTCTGCCTTGATTAGATCTGCCTTTCCCTGATACCCTGGTCGTCCCAACTCTTTAAACTGCTTGGCAGTGACAAGACGCTAGTTGTTATTTCCACCAGTATTATGAACACGAGTATCCCTCGTCTAGTTTTGTATGAACTGCAAAAAGCTTCTAAACATCCCATTATTTATCATTTTCTTCGGTAGGGTTGTTTATAGGTGGAATATAGCCTTCCTGTTGCACATTCTCCTCATTGGTGATTAAAGGTGTCTTAACGGTCTCATTCACTCCATTGTTTAGATTTTTAGCTGCCATTCTCAAATACTGCCACAAAACAAGGGTTAATCAAACAAATTAACATATCACATATTAACCCTATATTCCAACCGACCAATTAAATAACTATTAAGCTTAGGTAAGACAAACTAGCGACGGTTTTACTCATCTCTCCCCTCCTAGTTCTTATTCCCAGATCTCCACCAGAGATCATATCCCTAAGCTCTGATACCAACTGTGACGCCCCCAAAATAGATTCAATACTCAACCCATTTTGAGTCGCCAAATACACTCAACAAAATTCCAATATAATCTTTCATATCACACAGTCGTGCAAAATATGACCACACAACTGTGAGTGTCAATACAGACATGTAGAAAATATTAACATTCAAACTAAGTCCTCATTACATTTATTATCACACTATTTTAAATAAAAAAAATAGTGAGGACTTCTACAGCTCTAACTCGGACCATCACTCCATTCCCCGACTAGTACCCGCGATATTCTCATTTCCTGAAGAGAACAATGGAAGAAAACGGTGAGCTCAACTTGTCCAGTAAAGAATATTATGACTAAGATAATGAAAAACAAATTATCGTTAGCCTTCAATAAATCAGATAAAATATTATGGACAACAAGTTTTAGATCAAAATTCGCAACGGAAATAACAATTCATTAGAAGAGTTAAGTAGAGAATGATGTCTACTATCTTCTTTGATTTAAAAGTCCATCATCAATATTTTATCCCTGTAACATCAATCAATATACATCTCGAATCAAATATCCATCTTTGCACTACGGGCCAAATATATTCATTTGTATCATCAGTTGGTCATGTTCATCTCAACACCTGTCCATCTTTGCACTACGGGCCAAAGATATTCATCAGGTAATCATTCATCTTTGCACTACAGGCCAAAGATATTCATCACGTAATTATTCATCTTTGCACTACAGGCCAAAGATATTCAGTTATATCACCATTTAGAACTGGGGATGATGAAAAATAATACGAATAACGGATCCAGTGAGATAAATGATAAATATTATAGAATTTATCCAGAGTTCAAGAATGAAGATCAACACCTGGATCCAATCAAAGGTGATTTAGAAGAATTTTTTTTTATCGTGAATAGTACCTCGTGAATAGTAACTCATAAATAGTAACTCGTGAATAGTAACTCGACATGAAAAGATAAAAATTTCACAAGAAAGTTTAGACCAATATTCCAGTGAAATATATTAGATGAAGCGCAAAACACAAGTAATATCTAATCATTTCAGGAATTATAGGAGCAATACTTATCGTAGTAAGTTTAGAGTTAGGAATCTGAAATGAAACAATATACAAAACTGCAATTGAATTTTCACCCGTCTGGCGGTAGTCCGCTCAGACAAATTATTTCCATAATTTAATAACAGCTGAATACGAAGGGTTATTCACCAGGCATGCGGTAGTCCGCGTAGACAGGTTATTCCCACAGAATAATAAAAAATAGAATAACAACAGGATTTCACCATGCATGCGGTAGTCCGCGTAGACAGGTTATTCCAACATAATAATAAAAAATGGAATAACAACCCTTACGAGTATTGAAAGAAAATAACTCTCTTTATGAATACGAAAGAAATAATACCCCTTACCTTAAAATTTGGAGACTGTACTAGCGTAATAGCAGAATACTCTTCTTCTTTCTCTCTTATTCTCTCTATACTTTCTCTCTCTATAGCTTTAGTGAATTGGTGAGAAATAATGAAGAAATGAGCTTCTATTTATAGGCTCGACAGAGTAAGGGTAAAATAGTCTTTTTGCCATAATTTATGACATCATCGCTTACATCATCGATCTATGACACCATTGCTTAACTCATCGATCCGATAACATCATTGCTTACCTCATCGCTCTGATGACATCATTGTTTGCATCATAAGAGTTCAAATTCAATTTGCACTCTTCCACCTCGTTTAACTTTTATACCATGAATTTACTATAATAATGTTACCATTCAAATTATAAAAATCATACTATTATATAATCACATCATACTACTATAATGTAATATTATAATAATATATTTGAATGAATTATTTTATCGGACAAGATAAAATAGCAACTTTCAACAAATGTCACATGTTAAAAATTTATCCGTTTAAATCCACATTGAATAAATATTTCCTTATCATATATATCCAAAAATTAATTATTCACAAATAATATTACAGAACTACAATATTGACAACCAGGTCGTTCCTAGGAAAATAGGGGGCTTTCCGATAAGGATTTCTCCTTACTGGCACGCAATTAATCAACCCCTTTCCTAGACAGAACTTCCTTAGACATTGCCAATAATGCTATCTAATAATATTATTCAAATAATATGAATTATTGATTTGATAATTTGAAATAATGTGCAATGACAATTATTGAATCAATAATATAAAATAGCAAAGTAGCACTTATGGATATAAAATATCAACGTAGCAAATATTAAACCAATAAAATATTATGCAATTATTGAATCAATAATATAAAATATTGAACAGTAATTACTGTAACAATAATTGAGTAAGTGCCTTCCTACGTAAGAATCAATAATTCGAAATACTGTGCAATACCGTGTGCTACCGTACAACACCGCGTATTACTGTATTTTAACCACCGGGTATTTCAACAGTACTAACGGTAACAGTTTTGCCATTATTTTTATAAAAAGGTTACTTCTGTCACTTTTTATATCCGACATTCATTCCGTTGTGGGGTCCACCAATGACTGCGTCGTCGTACGAATATTCTCCGACAAAAAGAATATTCCTCGACCAAACAAATATTCCCCGACACAATTAATATTTTATAACCACTTGCTTACTTTGTAAACTTTACACATTTCACCCATAACTTATCACATTTATCAAATCAACACCTTACTATTTCAAAATAATATATAAAGAAAATTAAATCTTATTCTTAAAATTTGGGGTCTTACAAATGGGTCGAAGACAAACCCAAACCAAACCTCGACCAAACCTCCACCATCAACATAGGAACCTCCAAAACCATCAAAGAAATCCAAATAGGTTTAGACCTCACATTGGATCAAAAAGCCGACTTGATCGTGCTCCTAACATAGTACCAGGATGTATTTGTATGGTCACATGAAGACATGATTGGTCTATCCACAGACATTGTCATCCATCGAATGCCCATCAAAGAAGGGTTCAAACCAGTCAAACAAAAGCTCAGACGATTGAAACCTGAGTGGAGTCTCAAAGTAAAAGAAAAAATCGTTAAGCAATTCAAAGCCGGGATCATCATGGTATCAACATATCTCGAATGGCTATCAAACATAGTCCCCATGCCTAAACCCGGAGTGAAGGTACGAGTCTGCATGGATTACCGGGATCTAAACAAAGCCTGCCTTAAGGATAATTTCCCTATACCTTTTATCCACATCCTGATTGACAATACTGCGCAGTACATCATGTATTCCTTTGTAGACTGCTATGTTGGTTACCATCAAATCATGGTTGCTGAAGAAGACCAGGAGAAAATAGCTTTTATCACTCCTTGGGGAACTTTTTGCTACCGACGACTATCCTTCGTCCTCATCAATGCCGGAGTAACGTATCAGCGAGCCATGATGGCCCTCTTTCATAATATGATGCACAAAGAAATAGAAGTCTATGTTGACGACATCATCATCAAATCCCGGAGGGAGGATGATCATATAGACCATCTCAGGAAGCTTTTCAACAGGTTGCGCAAGTAAAACCTCAAGCTAAATCATGCTAAATGCGCTTTTGACGTCAAGGCAGGCAAACTGCTAGGATTCCTGGTGAGCAATCAGTGCATTGAGTTAAACCCTACCAAGATCAAAGCCATTTCTGAAATGCCCGTGCCTTGTACAGAGAATGAGATACGAGGATTCCTAGGAAGGATCAACTTCATAAGTCGATTCATTTCACAGCTTACAGTAACCTGTGAGCCCATCTTCAAGCTGTTAAGGAAGAATTCCTCCATCAAATGGAATAAGGATTGTCAACAAGCCTTCCTTGCTATCAAAAAGCAGCTTATCGAAGCACCTATTTTGGTACCTCCAAGGGATGGAGTCCTCTTATTCATGTACCTGTCCGTCAATGCCAATGCCATGGGCTGTATGCTAAGACAGAAGGATGATAGTAGCAAAGAAAGCGTTATCTACTATATCAGCAAAAGATTCAGCAATGGGGAACAGAAGTATACCCTGATCGAGAAGACATGTTGTGCATTAGCATGGGCCGCCATGAGGTTGCAACACTACTTGCATGGGCACACGACGTAACTCATATTCCGCATGGATCCACTAAAATACGTCTCAACAAACCAATATTAAATTGCCGACTGTCCAAATGGCAGTTGATTCTACAGCAGTTCGACATTATCTACGTGACTCAGAAGTCTATCAAAGGCCAAGGCATTGCAGATCAATTAGCAAAAGCATCTTCAGGAGGGTTCGAGCCCCTGGAGACATATATTCCAGATGATGGGATCATGACAATTCAACAACTCCAATCAGAGAATACAGTCCAACCATAGAAAATGTATTTCGACGGAGCAGTAAACATGGAAGGTTCCGGAGCTGGGGCAGTCCTTATCTCTGGTATAGGTGATCAATATCCTGTGGCTACCAAACTGCAATTTGGCAACACCAACAACACAGCCGAGTACGAAGGCTGTATATTGGGGTTGAAACTAGCCCAATCCATGGGTATCAAACACTTATTGTTCTTTGGAGATTCCGAGTTGGTTATCAGATAAACCACTAACAAATATCTCACAAAAGAACTATATCTGCTACCATATCATCCCATCTTCAAAATGTCCCAGGAGTTTGAAGCAATAACCTTCGTCCACATTCCTCGAGGTAGAAATAACTTTGCTGATGCACTGGCAACGTTGGCTTCATTAATCCGCATATCCAACAGGAGCGGGTTTCCCAACATACAGTTCACAAATCAAAAAGCCCCAACATACGGGAATTACATTCGAGAAGTATTAGACGAAATACCTCCTATCAAGCAACCTTGGTTTTAAGACATCAAGGAATGTCTCCGTGATGGATCTACACCCGCTGGTTCAAGCCAATCAGAGCGGAAACAGATTCTTAGAATGGCCATGAAGTTCTATCTAAGTGGAGATGCACTCTACAAAAGGGATGCTGGAATAGGCTTGTTAAGATGCCTCGACAAGGAGCAAGCCCAAGACTAATGGACGAAGTCCATGGAGGAGTCTGTGGTCCACACATGAGCGGCCATCTGCTGGCCAAAAAGATAATCAGAACAGGACATTACTGGATCTCGCTCAAAGCTGATTGCGATGATCACGTCAAGAGATGCTTTAAATGCCAAATACATGGAAATGCAATCCACGTTCCTCCAAATAAGCTGCACAATATGAGTGCACCATGACCTTTTTCTACGTGGGGAATGGATATGATAGGTCCAGTCGAACCCAAAGCCAGCAACGGTCATCTGTTCATCTTCACCATGACCGACTACCTCACCAAATGGGTTGAAGCAGCCTCTTTTCCTAAAGTCACAAAAGAGGTCATCATCAGTTTCATCAGAAATAATGTCGTTTATCGATATGGACAACCGGAGGTGATGACAATGACAAAAACCTGAACAATCAAATGATGGTAGAACTGTGCGGCAAGTTCCACATCAAGCATCTCAACTCCGTCATCTATCGGCCTAAGATGAACGGTGTTGTCAAAGCAGCCAACAAAAACATCAAGAAGATCATGCAAAAAATGTCCGTCAATCACAAAGACTGGCCTGACCTGCTACCTCTCACCCTGTTAGCCTACAGGACGTCAATGCACACCTCTACTGGGGCTACCCCCTATTCACTAGTCTATGTATGGAAGCAGTCTTCCCCATAGAAGTAGAGATGGAGTCTTTACGAGTATTAATAGATGCTTAGATGGACGAAGATCAATTGTTGCAAGAATGATATCATAAAATGTCCCTGATAGATGAAAAGAGGGCCACAAACATTTTCCACGGATGGTTATACCAGAAAAGGATCGCCAGGTCCTACAACAAGAAAGTTCGAATATGGGTAATTCCAAGAAAACAATTTGGTGCTAAAGAAAATCCTGGGCAATCAGGATGAAGCCAAAGGAAATTTGCCCCAAACTGGGAAGGCCCTTTCATTGTTAAGGAAGTGCTGCCAGGGGGAGCCATCAGGCTACAAGAAATGGATGGGAGCAACTTTCCCCAACTCATCAATTCGACACCGTGAAAAAGTACTACATCTGAAGCACATGCATACCTGCATCTGGGTCCTATAAATCGAATCAGGTTCGGCTTTCACTAGAGAAGCATGAACTACGAATAACCAGATCTCCCTCAACCCGGGAGTAACGTAGGTAACCTTCTATGGTGCTGTCAAACCAAGCAAAATCCAAAGAACTTGCAAATCCCAGCATCAAATTCCAAAGCTCATCGAACCAAATTCAAACCCCAAATAAACTCTTTGCAAACCTCTTCAATTAAACAACTAGAACTACGCATTACCCGATCTCCCTCAACCCGGGAGTACGTAGGTAGCCCTCTACGGCGCGGTTTGACCTTTAAGAAAAAAATAAAAAATGGAAGGACAGTTCCAAGACACCAAAGACAAATAAAAGCTAAATGCTGTCAAGCTGTCTGGTTACCAGACCTATTTGAGGAACTCCCTTGACACCTCAACTATCAGTCCATCAAGGATAAGCTCAAAATGCATTAATAACTGCGAGTCATGACAGAAGTGGTAATCACTCAGCAATGACAATACATATCTAAGTAGGGAAGTATCTCAAAAATATTTCTCTGATATATAAATTGCTTTATATACATAGTGCCATGTACATGATAAAAATGGCTGATCTAGTCTGTGCAGGAAAAATAAAGCTAGTCTATGGACCCAAGGACAAGCGGGTCAGTAATGCCAGCATGGCATCTCTCTCTGAAGATGGAGGCGCATCTGTAAGAGTAGTCCACTCAGCCTTTATACGGCTAAGAACATCCACAGTCATCTGCAAGGTGGCACTGTGGTCATCAATGTAAGCACTCATCTCGGTAACCAAACCATGGGTGTAAGATTGGAGAGCAGTACTATCAGCAATATGGAAATCACGGGAAGCGATAACCTCATCCCTCTCTGTAAAAGCTGCATCCCGAGAAATCAAAGTCTCCTCAATCTCAATATATGCTGCATCTCTGGCTGAGCGAACCTCGTCTTGCTCCACAATGGCAATATCTAAAGCAGAGTGAAGCTCCTCCTGCTCAACCAATCCAGTATCCAAAGCGGTCCTGAGACCATCCCTCTTAGCAAAAGCTAAATCCCTGCCAGACAGGGCAGCCAACATCTGTGTTCTAGCTGAATCTCTCTCAAAGGTCATCCTGAATAGAGAATCTGACAAAGCTGGATCTGTCCCTGTGGGAATAATCGGGGGATCACTAATCAAAGCTACCGCCAAATCTGCGAACAGCTCATCCTCAGTAGGAGAATCGGAATCCTCCATCGGCTCCTCCTCGTCAGAATCCGTAAGCGGAGGTAAATGAAGCTCTGCTACTGCGACTGTGGTCTCTGCCTCTAACCATGCAAAATATTCCGGAGAACAACTCGGATGTCTACTGGAGAACTGTAAGAAC